>CAUYQG010089011.1:0-34458 GCA_963574415.1 Tarsius wallacei | reverse complement strand
CCCCCCCCCCCCCCCCCCCCCCCCCCCCCCCCCCCCCCCCCCCCCCCCCCCCCCCCCCCCCCCCCCCCCCCCCCCCCCCCCAGGAGAGGCTTTCAAATAGTTTGCTCATTTTATGATGGATGATTTAGGAGCCCACCTGCCCACACCAAGTTAAGTGTTCAGCAGCTTTTAACCAAAACCAGCATGACCCCAGTGCCCCACCCTCCCTGTTCACCCCATCTCAACCCTAGAGACTTTTTTTGTTTCTCCAATGAAAAAATCTCAAAGGCAAACATTTTGCTGTTGTGGAAGAAGTGAAACAAAAAAAGAGAGAAGCAGTAAAAGGCATACAAAATTTTTTTTTTTAATTTTAGAGTTGTGGGTTACATGTGAGGATTTACTACATAAATAACTTGCATACTGATAAGGTTTGGATTTCTAGCAGACCCTCTTTCTTCCTGATAGTGAAACCTGGTACTTAGTATGTTGCCATATGTCCTCCCTCCTTCCTTTTTCCCTCCTTCTCCCCATCCTGTAGCAGTGTCCAGCATCTGCCATTTTCACTCTTGTGCTTATGAGGGCATCAAAATTTATTAGTTCAAAAACTGTTCTGAGCAATGGAAAAAGCATCTCAACAGGTATTCCATCAAATGGAGAGTACTTTGAAGGTGACTGAAGTTTAAACATGTAAGAATAAATATACAATTTTGTATAAATTAATTCTGGGTTTTGGGGGGCCCTCCCTCATATCTTCAGGGGGATTGGCCCATAGGCCATATAGTCAAGCCATAGAGACCTGCCCAGATCCCTCTGAATCCTGGGATGAACAAAGGGAAATCCCAACAGCTGGAACCTCATCCCTGCCTCGTCAGTAACAAAACAATGAAGTCGATGCTGGCCAACTCTCCACACTGTTTTCTTCTCTCTTAAACACAAAGGCAGTGTTTATCATAGTTGGCAAAGATATTCTTCTTTCTCATTAGAATGGATCCATCCTAGAATGGATCTTTGTCATCCATTTCATCTCTCTCAGGGAGGAGCTGCCAAGCCCAAGTGACAGGGAAGGACGTGTAAAGAGAAGGAGCCATGAGCCATATACCGCTTAACAATTTTGCATCTGGATAGTCTGCCCTTCTCCATATGTGGCTGGATTAGAGGTGCTGGATCCTACTTGCATGTCCTATGAGAACGTGATCCTAGGTGCCAAGTCTTCAGAGTCCTTCAGGGTGAACGTGATGCCATGTGATAAAAAAGACCATGTAGTTTCTGCCTTATTTACCAAAATGTTTGTTCCTGAAGTCCTGACTGCCAATTACTCTTAGGCTGCCATGCCCTGAGGAAGTCCAAGCCAGAGGGAAGGCCATGTGGAAAAGTACTTGTCAGCAATCCCAGCTGAGCCCTGCCTTTCAGTCATGCCAGCCCAGGAACTAGAGATGTGAGTGAAAAAAAAACTTCCAGAAGATTGCAGTCATTCAAGTCTCTCACTTTGTGGAACAAAGAGAAGTCATCTTGTTGGTGCCTCATCCAAATTCCCAGCGTACAAATCCAGGAGCATAATTACAACGGTTATCATTTTCCACCTCTACATTCTGGAGAATTGTGTTCAGTAGCAACATATAAGCTGGAATACTGCTTGATAGTTCTGCTCCTTGCCTCCACACATGGATGGAAAATTGTTATTTTTTATCTTTTCCTTTGTCTTCCCTCTCTTTCACCTGTCATCTAGTATTGTAGGAGAAATCCTTCTAGTCCCTTCTGGATGAGGACTAAACCTGACCCCGGCATGACATCACACAACAAATAAAGAAGGAAATCAAAGTATTGTATGACCCTACAAAGCCATCTCTTGGGGACTCCCAGACTCCGGACACCTTGCAATTGATGATCTATTGTTAATAAACAATCCTTTACTAATTTCCAAAAAGTTCTCTACTGATTTCCAAAATTTCTTAGATAGGAACTACAAACTGCTAGTCAAAAAAAATCCTTAAATTTACCTATAACCTGCAAACCCCCATTTAGAAATGTCCTTCCTTCTCAGGTCAAACCAATAAACATCAAACATGTGTTGATTTATGATTTTTGTAACTTCTGTCTGTCTAAACTGTATATAACTCAACCACAGAGGACACACTTTTTCAGGAACCTCCTGGATACTTACCACAGGATTAGGTCCTCAGGTTGGCTCAGAATAAACCATCTTAAATATTTTACAGAGTTCGGCATCTTTCTGTCAACATAGAAGAGTCAAAGAAGCATCTTTTGATTGCTTATTAACAATAAATAATCAATCATTTACTGATCAATACAAATTGGCCAGAGAGGACCATAGAGTACATGAATGAAGGTAGATGGAAGAGTCGCATTTAGCCACTTACTCTAGTTTTCAACGATCTGTGTTGACACAGAAAGAAAGGCACAATGACTTGGATACAAAGGAAGTTGTGTCATCAGGAAGCTCCTGGTGGGATTGTCTGCATCAGCCAAGAGTCATGCAGTAAGGAAGCTGCCAGGAAAATGGCGGACAATGATGATGGCAGAGAGAACAGAGAAATAGGGGAATGTCGTGATGTGCATTTCCTTAAGGAAACAGGCATGTGTGCATCGAGAACAGTTCTGGATAAAGTAATTGAAAAGGAAGAGAGACAAACCCAGGCTCACATACAATAAGGGACATAACAAGAATGTTCACTGCAACCTTGTTTAGCAAAAAATGGCAACAACCTCACGCCAAAGAAAGAGTGGGCAAATGAACTCTTGTTATCACTTTTCAAGGTAATAAAGCTTTATAGGAAGGAAAGCAAGGGGGTGATAGACCCAGGGCTCAGGTGAAGAAGGCAAGGAGGGTCAAAGGGAAGGGGAATCATCTGGACACAAGAAGGTCCTTGTTGAAGTTCGACCTTTTATTTTGGTGCTTACAAATAACTAAGTGAAAATTCAAATGTGGGCTCTCCACGGATCAGCCATGAGGTTGTGTCAGAAAGCAAGAATTGTGGGTACTCTGACCCTGGATATGTGAGGCCCGATCACGCAAAGAAAGTGAGCATGTGCACCTGTAGTTCCAGCTACTTGGAAGGCTGAGGCAGAAGGATCGCCAGAGCCCAGCAGGTCGAGGCTGCGGTGGCCGGGAGCGGCCACTGCACTCCAGTCTGGGTGACAGAGTGAGAAACCAACTCAAAAAAATAAAAAAAGAAAGTGAGCATGTGACATGGGAGGAGAACTGGTGTGGGAGCAGGTAGGGACAGCTCCTTCAAGAAGCTTAGCCGCAAAAGGGACAAGGGAGGGCAACAGCCAGGGGAGCGGGCAGGGTCAGGAGGTGTGTGTGTGTGTGTGTGTGTGTGTGTGTGTGTGTGTGTGTGTGTTTGGGTTACAAGGGGAACCCAAGAAAGCCTGGAATTTATTTCTAAAAAAATCGTGTATTTATTCTTACATGTTCAAACTTCAGTCACCTTCAAAGGGCTCTCCATTTGATGCAATACACCTGTTAAGACGCTTTTTCCGCTGCTCAGAACTGTTTTTGAACTTATCCATTTTGATGTCTTTTAGTGCTTCTGCAGTTTTTGGTTTTACCTCTTCCACATTGGCAAAATGTTTTCCTTTGAGGACTTTTTTCATCTGGGAAAACAAAAAAAAGTCACTCGGGGTGAGATATGGTGACTAGGGAGGGTGGGGGCACAGGGGTCATGCCATTTTTTGGTCAAAAACTGCTGAACACCCAGTGTGGTGTGGACAGGTACATTGTCATGGTGGAAGAACCAGTTACCTGTTTGCCACAACTTGGGATATTTCTTCTGCAAATCATGATGCAACTTTCTCAAACCTTCCAGTTAAAAGCTTTGTTGGTAGTTTGACCTGGAGTAACAAATTCCAAGTGTACTACAAAGGGGCCCACACTCCAAAAGAAAATTCCTGTGTTTTCTGGGTCCCCCCTTGTATTTGCTAATAGAAACAATCCAGTAGCTGAAAATAAACTGATGATAAGGAGGCAGGGAGAATTTCATGACTGACATTGCGAGGAGACAAGAGGGAATGTGACCTGGCATCAAACAAGCTTCCATCTGTGAAGTAAAAACTTCTTCACAGCCGGGCTCGGTGGCTCAGCCTGTAATCCCACGCTTTGGGAGACTGAGGTGAGTGGATTGCCTAAGTCCGCGGGTTCGAGACCCACGTGGGCAACTTGGCGAGACCTTATCTCTACAATAAATTTAAAAAAATTAGCCAGGCATGGTAGCACATGCCTGTAGTTCCAGCTACTTGGAAGGCTGAGGTGGAAGGATCACCAGAGCCCAGCAGGTTGAGGTTACAGTGGCAGGGAGCGGCCACTGCACTCCAGTCTGGGCGACAGAGTGAGACTCCAACTCAAAAACAAAACAAAATAAAACAAAACAAAACTTCTCCACGCAGAGAGATGTGGCTGTCTGCTCAGGAGACAATCCCTGCCTGATGCAGCCTGGCAAGGCACGGCATAGTCTCAAATTAGAGAAACATAGGTGTCAGGCGTTAACCTAAGATGTCCTTCTTATACCCTAATGGCTCATCTTACAAACCCACCTGTGTTCATTCAGGAAGCATCTTCTTATTTCCAGGGATTCGGAAAACCACAGATCCAAACTGTCTGTCTCCGCTGCCTGCCCTTCCTTAAAATCCTGCCTTTGTACTTTGGGAGACCGAGGTGAGAGGATTGCCTGAGCCCACAGGTTCGAGAACAGCCTGGGCAACTTGGTGAGACCTCATCCCTACAAGAAATAAAAATATTAGCTGGGCGTGGTAGCGCGTGCCTGTAGTTCCGGCTACATGGAAGGCTGAGGCAGAAGGATCCCTGAGCCCAGCAGGTCGAAGCTGAATGGCCCGTGAGCATGCCACTGCACTCTAGCCTGGGTGACGGAGTGAGACTCCAACTAAAAATAAGTAAATAAATAAATAAATACTGTCTTTGTCCCCATTCTCTGGAAGAAGGAAGATACCCCATATTTTCCAAGGGGGGGGCACAGGTAGCAGCCGTCACACGGCCACCTGGTTTCTGGGCTCCCCTGCTTGTCAGCAGTAACTGGAGGGTCCCTGCACCTGCTGGGGCCCACCTTGTAGCTTCCTCTTTCACAGAGTTCCCAATGGCTGGGCATTCAACTTCCCCACTGTGCTGTTCCCAGAGGGTCTTCCTCCCTTTTCATTTGTCACAGCAAATATTATTTCAGTTTTATCTGAAATGCTGCCCACCACACGACGTGGCCCCATCCCCAGCGGACATGCATTTCTTTGAATCCCTGCCATGTGCTATCTGGACATTTCTAATGGGCCCTGCCACCAAGCCCCCATCTCTTCTGCTGGCTGGGGTCTCCCCAAAGACTCAGCCACGTCCTGGTCATCTTTATGTGCCCCATGGCAGCCAGTGGCCTCTTTTGCCTTCCCAGGCCATGGGGTCCTGATGCTCCCTCCAAATCCCTGTCTCCTCCTAAGAGAAAAGTCAGGGGAGCTGAGAATCATGCCCAACCCCCAAATCCAACTCATTAGACCAACTGAGCTCCAGCTCTACATGGTTTTACTTTACTGGAAATCTTTGTACTTTCTCTAAAAAGTGGAGTCATGGGCTTGTGAGGAGGCTTCTCATCCTCCACTCCTTCTGGAACACTCCTTTTGGGAACATCCTCCTCTGCACTCGCCCCTCCTCCCCATGGAAGCTTCTGCCAGTTGGGGGCGATGCAGGGAAGGGGAATGGGGGGGTGGACACCTTTAACTTAGCAGTCTCATCCCTACCCTGGCCGGGGCCTGTTCCTGTGTACATGGGGCACAGTTCTCTCCACTTGCCTTTCTCCTGCTCCCTCCCCAACCCCCTTCCTGACCCCATTCCCATTCCCTGGTCCCATCCTTGGCCCACAGGCCCTGTCCCCACCCAGCCTCTTGGATCACCCTTTACCCGGCACCCTCCAGCTGGACCATCTGACCAGAAACTGACCTCAGATGCTGGATTCACTCCTGCTGCCTGAGGACTTAGAGAAGGGGCTGACTCCTGACTGGAGGGGATGGGAGAGGCTTTAATTTAGTTCTTTCTTTTGAAGCTTTCATTTCCTTTCTGTGGGGTTAGCCACTCCTTATCTCCACCCCAGACCTTTTTTCCCACAACCAGGGAGGTGGGCTGGGGCAGAAGGAGAGGGTGGAACCAGGTTTTGCATGCTTGGTTTCCCTTAATTATCTGGACAACAGCGAGAAACTGAGAAGAGGAAGACAGAGACAGAGACTGAGACACCACATCGCAACTACTACGTACTACATTGCCTACACATTTTGCAAAAGTTTATGCCTCTAGCTGTGCTGAAGCAAGTTGAGAATGGGGTGTGGGCTTCTGGCAGGGATCTCTGGTAGCATTCACATCCTGCAGATTGAGGGCCAGGGACAAAATCTGGTGAGTAGGGGGAGTAAGACACCTGAGGATCTTCATATTCGGGGCTGATCTTGTCTTCAAAAAGTTTTAGATACTATTTTGCTCTTGGCTTAGGAATCTCCATTCCTTCCACTGCTGGAGCCAAAATCAGAGAGACAGGTTTCCTCGGCAACTGAGGAAACATCTCGAGAGAACGGTTATATTGTTTTGAAGTGTTTTGAAATCTTATCAATGGTTTCCAGGGAAACACGGGGTGATGAATAGAGGCCTTGCTAGGTAAATTTAAGAAGAAGCACAGGGGAACATATTTGGATTCACAGTATGCAAGTATTCAGCTATTTATTACGGCAGAAAATTATATTTCATTCTCATTTGACACTTTAATTTTATAGCTAGTTCAGCTTACTGTACCGTAACTCCTTAGAGAAGTCAGTATTATTTAAATCACAATTAAAGAAATAACACAAAGTTGAAAAATTATGGAATTTGTGACTCCCATGAGAATTAGAATTTTAATTAATACCATGTATTACACATAGGGAAAACAAAGATTTAAAGTAACAACTGAGCTGCCAAACCGTGGTCAGAACAGTTTGTAAATCAAACAGCAGTAATGTTCCCGGGAGAAATGGCAAATTAACTCATTGAGAAATAACCAGAACCCCGATGTTTCATACCAGGTCATCCTTGCTGTGGCTCCGACTCACCCGTCATTTCTACCCTATTGACCAGTTAAAAAACATTTGGCAAGTCTGAATGTCCAGTGGATACCAAATTTTAATCCTTTTTTAAAAAATCTATTGAGATTGCCAGGTGCTTTTGAGTTCCTTCAGCAGGCAATATATATATATATATATATATATATATATATATATATATATATTTGGTTGATCCATGGTCATATTTCAGGATTCATCTTTGCCCTTATTTATTGTATGACCATTTAAGAAGTCTCCTTAGCTCTCTAAAGACTGCTCAAAAGAGCAGTGAAGAAAAATCAAAGTACCACCAGCCTCTAAGTTCAGTCAATTTGAGTCCTCTTGAGAAATATTTTCCTTTTAATTGAAATTAAAAATTGCATTTTCATATCTTGAGTAATACTGTCTATTGTCATGGTGTTCTACACACGCTTTATAGAAGGTGGCACTCCTGGTATCCTTTTGTTGTTGGAATCAAATGCAATTGACTACAAGCCACACAGATAAACCATAACTATATATCAAATTAATATCATAACCACATAGGAAAAGAACAATTTATTCAAGTAACTTTTGAAAAGTGTACTCTGTGCACCTTCCAGTGAGATTTGTTTTAAGGACAAAAGAGCTGTAAAGAAATGTTGAAATTTACTTAATAGGTTTATTTTCAATAATGATACTAGTGTGGTAATTACAAAACTATTCTGTGCGTATTGTAAGATTGGGCAACTTAGTAAATATGTAGATGTTGGAAATTCAGGTCTCCATGGTGGGAGAAGAGAGATAAACTAATATACAGTACAGGAATGTGAGGAAGACCCGCCGATATTGGGTTGGAGGCAGGAGCTAAAGCTATTACCATATGAACTCATAATTTTTTTAAAAATGTGTTTCATATCTCTACCTAGTAAAAGGATGTAGAAATAATTATCCAATAGCAACAATGAACACACCTGGAACCAGAACGTGTTCTCTTGTTTTGTTTTGTTTTAGTAGAAATGGGAGTCTCCCTATGTTGCCCAGGTGGGTCATGAACTCCTGGGCTCAAGGGATCCTCCCACCTCAATCTTCTAAAGTGCTGGGATTATAGGTGTGAGTAACTTCATCCAAGTCAGACCTCAGTTTCTAAACACCATTTTCCATCAAAGAAAAAAATGGTGATTCCAGGCCAGGAGCAAGAAAATACCAGATCGGTCTGAACTATCTTGTGGTGTCAGAAAGAAGGAAGTGCCCAAAGACCATGTGGGGCATGTGAACATAGCTGACTTAAGGCTACTCCCACAGGCCTAATTTGAGTGTGTTTTTAAAAATAGATAATAATATATTGCATTTTTAAAAAATTATTCATAAATCTAAAATAAAACAAAATAATAATAATAAAATGATGGTAGCAGGTCTTCCTTATACAATATGCCAGTTAGTGAATGGAAAAGAAACAATAAAATAGAAAAAAATCACCATTTTGTAGCTACCAGTGTAATAATATATTTTGGTAAGCATTGTATTGATGCTTAAAGCATTGAGTAGAAGGCCAGGAAGGAACAGGATATTCATGTGGTCTCAAAATGTCATCCACAGTTGCTTATTGAGGGGCAATGAATACTTACAAGTAGTGACTTATCACCAGTGATGGGACACTCACACTTGTCTTGTGGACCTCCTGATGGTATGTACAGACCCACACACAGCATCATCCATGTGAATTTCTGCCAGAAGTGTTTATCTTCAAATCTATCATGAGAAAAAAATGAGATACACCCAATCCAAATTATGGAATACTAATACTAAAAAAAAAAAAAGAAAAAAAGCTTCATCTGAACCCTGAAAACATCAGTCACAAAAGACAAAGAAAGGATGGGCTGCTTTAGATTAGATAGGAAGAACCATGGCAGCCACAAGCAATTTGTGGGGCTTGATTGAATCCTGAATTTTAAAAAACCTTTGAAGGACATAATTGGGTCAATTGAGGAAATTTGAATATGGACTGAATATTATATAACATTATTGGGGCCAGATGAGGTGGCTCACACCTGTAATCTCAGCACTTTGGGAGGCTGAGCAGGAGGATTAAGTGAAGCTAGGAGTTCAAGACCAGCTTGGGCAATATAGTAAGAGTCTATAGTATATCTGTTAAAGTTGAATTGTGTCCAGAAGTGGGATGATGGTTACTTAAGACAAGATCCTTATTCTTAGTACTTAATGAAATGTTAGGTAACCTGCAACTTCCAAATAGTTCCAGCTTACAACATCAAATTGTTCATGAATGTGTGTGTGTGTGTATATATATAATAAAACTTAAAGCTATGACTTAAAGCTGTATATAAATAATATAATGCATATCACATATAACATATTATATACAACGTATACATATAAAACACACATGTATACATATAATACATGTACCATACACATATATGTATGCATACTTATACACAAATATACATACAATATGTATATATTATATTATATAAGCATACATGTCATATTACACCATAACATATAATTTTATATGTGTATATATACATATATGTTATAACAGTTTTATATATTATAAGTATGTGTATATCTGCTATAAAATATAAATATATATCCATGCATATGTGTATGTATTATTATATACTATAAACATATATACATGTATGTCTATACATATAATATATGCATATAGATTAATATAATATTTGATATTAATAATATATAATGTGCACATAGTATTAGATATTTATTGGTACATTCTATGTATGTAACACATACTATGATGTATATATAGAGAGGTAAAATGTTAATTGATGAATCAGTGTGTAGATGTGAAGACACTGCAATTGCTCATTGCTTTGTTCTTGTGACTTTTCTACAGGTTTTATTACCATTTACAATATGAACACTTGAAAAGAGTTGAACACGCTTTTGCCTTTCTCATCCCTGCCACAGTTTCCCACAGGTCAGCTTTGAGAAGCTGTCATGAGGGTCAGATGTGCAGCCAGGCCAGTGACCCTTCCCCCTTGGACAATGGGAAAAGGAAAGAAGCTTTCAGGGATGGCGGAGCCCACCTCCCTCTGCTCAGGAGCTGCCCCACCACCCACCCACCCACCGGACAGAGCCTGGCAGGGGGGCAGCCAGGAGCATGCTGCAGGAAAGATTGGCTGAAGGAGAGATGCAGGGCCATAAGGGGCAGAAGGTTCCAGAGTCGATTCCTCTCCTCAGAAAGAACAAACTGAGGCTCCGCATCCTGAGAGCCTCTGAAGACAAACTTGGAGTTGACATATAATGCCTCCAGCGTTAAACCCTGACAGCCACACTGTGGATGGTTATTTGACACCCAAATTCACAGCACGGAGGGTCAGTGACCAGGCTGTCAGGTCAGGTTAAGTAATGGCTTCCAGAACACAGTCTCTGTCAAGAGGCATTTGGCTAGAAGGTGGCACCAGCGCAGAGGGAAGCCCACAACACTCCAGGTCAGCACCTGTCACAAGAAAGCTCACCCTTGGTGCATGCAGTGAGTGAGTCTGCAGGGGCCGCCCCTCAGCTCCAGAATCCCCAAATCTCTCCACTCCTGGAGCAAGTGAGAGTGACAGAGAAGCCACAGAGTCCCCGGCCACTCACCTAAGAACACCAGGAAGCAGAGGCGCCTCTCTGAGAAGCCTCAGCAGATGTCTTCCAGGCCCATTCAAAACCCTTGTCCTCATTTTGTTTAGTTTTCTTATCACAGTGCTGGCAGAAGAGGGGAGAGACCTGAACATACATTCTGTGAAGGCCATGCAAATCCCACAAGTTCAATCATTTTGCAAAGGCTGTTTTTTTGTTGTTTTATGCTGTTCATGAGCACACGCACTGTTCCCCACTCACATGCACCGGGAAGGCCTCAGAGACAGAACAAATCACATGTGGTCCTGTTGTTGCCTTGCACTTCAAGGTCAGGCAGACTGAGGGGTGCTGGCCCTGGAGTCAGGTCGGGTTCTTGTGTCGGTTCCAGAGTGACCTTGGGCAGCCTTTGATTTAATCACCGGTGCCCTTGTCTATCAAGAGGGATGGATACTGTTATCTGCACTTTGAGGTGACTGTGAGCACTAAATGAAATTAAAAGTCTGTGAAAGAGTTTGAAACTGCTTCCTTCTTTGCAGCCGGGCTGAAAGGGAATTCTTGCCCTTGGCAGACAGTGCCATTTAATCAGATATGAGTTCCCTTGTAGTTTGAAGACTTGAGAGAATCCATTGGGATTTGGGGATAATTGCAAGTATTCAGCTGCCCAGAGCTGGAGTAATCTGACATAAACAAGGAAAAGTGTCCACTGGGTAACCTGTTGGCAGCTGCTGGAGCAGGCTGGCAGGCTCTGCTGTCTCTGTCCAGGCCTCTGTGCTGTTCTTTTGCAGCTGGTACCTCTCCTTGCTGATGAAGTGTTGCTTCCGAATGAAGTATTTGCATGAATCACTAGAGAGGTTTACCCATGGCAGGGGGAAAAAAATAAATCCTAAGTACTGTTATTTTTTTAAAACCCTAGCTTTCTTCCTCCAAAGTCTCCGATTTTTCACTTAAGAAAGTCTATGCCAACACTTCATTAGAAACCCAGTATGTCCACCTGTAGCCAGAATCTGGGGCGATGTTGACATGATTTTCTAAACACCTGCAGTAGAGTTGGTAAAATCCACACACTAGGCATCATTCCCCACTGAGGCAGCAAACTTAGGGATTTCCCAAAAGATGAAGATGAAGAGTTTGGGAACATGTCAAGTGCCAGCTGGAAGTGAGATAGAGGAAGCAAGGTAGAATGGGATTTTAAATTAATCAGCAGAAGCCTAATCCATTGTATTAGGCCATGTTGGAGCAAGAAGGGTGTTGGGTAGGCATGGAAACCTAGACACAAACATTGGCAGGATCCTTGCTATTTCTGCCAGGGATGCAGGAAACTTGACTAAGGGAGTTCATGCAGTAAGAATCCTTGGCACACCCTCTTTAAGCAGGGAGGAACATCCCAAGACCAGCCTTCTTCCAATTATTTGTGTATCAAGCAGTGTCATCATCCAGCTTCCTTGGCAGTCAGCCTACAGAAGGAAAATGTACCTCCCAAGCCATATCACACCATCCTGTTCTTTTAACAATCACATCTCTCCTTATTGATGGATAAATCAGCAACAGGCTTTTACATTAGTCTCTGAGTCTGGTTAACATGTGTCTGTTCTTGAAAGACAGAACCACTGTCAGAGTAATAGCAAAATCAGGTTTCTGCAAACCAGAACAGGGCTATAGAGATTTCGCCCAGGCCAAGGCCCCCCAGGAGCACCTGCTTGTGTGCCTAGCTCAGCTACACTCGACACCAGCTTGCCCTGAAACTCCATGTATGTGGTCACAGACAAATCATTGTTAAAGAGTAATGAGTTACATCTCCAATTCTCTTTGTTACTATCCATCCTACCTGCATCTCTTTTCCCTTTTATTTTTACTGTAAGCACAAATAAAATGTTCAATAAGTGCTGATTTATTTAATAAACAGATGCATGAATAAAAGGCTCAATATTTTTGACTGAAAATGAATCAATACTTATGAGAGCAAAAGGTAGACTGTATGTGAAAGCACTTTAAGAGAAATATGCTTTATCAGTATAAGGGAATTGTAAATTACCCAGCGGGATTCCATTCCAACACTGGCCACACACTGAACATGACTTGCATGAAAATTCGAGTATGCTTCATGGGTTTCATGGTTAAGCAGTAGCTTCTCATTCATGCCCTCACTTTATAAGTGGGGCAAGGCAGGAATTATGGTGGAAATGTTGGGTTGTGTTATTTGTATTTGATTCAAGAATGTCTTAACCCTAATCTGCCAATCTCTTTTTTTTTCTCCCTCTTTCTCCCCTCCTCCTTCAGCATAAGACTCCAAATCCAACAAACAAACAAGTAAAAATCAAAACAACCTACTAACTGGATAGGAATCAGTGATTAAAAATTAACACAAGACAACTATGCCAGTTATAGACCAAGGAAGAAGAAGGTGGAGGAGGAGGAAGAGGAGGTCGACCTATATCTCATGCCATCTATAATTAACTCAAAATGGATCGTGGACTTAAATGTAAAACACAAAACTATAAACTTCTGGAAAAAGCCAAGAAGACAATCTTTGGGATCTAGGGCTAGATGAGTTCTTGGCCTTGGCACCAAAAGCACAACTCACAAAAGGGGAAATTGATCAACTGGACTTCACCAAAATTAAAAACTTTTCAAGAATGGGATCAGCAGACACCGGACATTTCTAGGGGCGGGAAGGAGGGAGGAGGGATAGGGGAGCACGTGACTGCACACTGGGTACCAGGTCCACTATCAGGGTAAGAGAGGGCCCAGTAGAAGCCCAAGCTTCACCTACATGCTCCTTACTTATGTAGTAAATCCTCACTTGGACCCCACAACTCTAAAATAAAATTTTAAAAAATTAAAAACTTTGGTTCTGCGAAGGACCAGGTAAAGAGATTGAAAAGACAACTACAGATGGGGTGAAAATATTTGCAAACCACATATCTGCCAAAGGACTTGTATCTAGACTGCATGGAGAACTCTCAAAACTCCACATCCAATTAGAAAATGGGCAAAAGATAAGAACAGACATTTCATGGGCAGGATAGACAGATGGCAAATTAGCACATGAAAGGATGTTCAACATCACTGTCCAAAAAATGCAAAATGAAACCACAGTGAGATAGGAGACTGCACACCTGCCAGTATGGCTAACATAAAAAATGATGACCACACCAAATGCTGGCAAGGATGAGAAGAAACTGAGTCACTCATATGAGGGGAAGCCAAAAAAACCTCGGCATTATCTTTTGGAGGGCAGGACTCTTGTAGTCCAGACTTTCCCCGCTAGGTGAGTGTTCTAAGAACCCATTGGCATCTAGGTACCAGCTAGTGTTGTTGTGATAGGCTGCACTGCAGAAGGAACATCCTGATTGTGGCAAACTTGTGATTGGTTTCTCCACCATGACAATGCACCTGCCCACACTGTGCTGAGTGTTTAGCAGTTTTTGACCAAAATGTCATGACTCCCATGCCCCACCCGCCCTGTTCATCCAACCTTGCCCTGAATGACTTTTTTGTTTGTTTTCCTGGATGAAAAAAGTCCTCAAAGGGAAACATTTTGCCAATGTGCAAGAGGAGAAACAAAAAACGGCAGAAACACTAAAAGGCGAGTTCCAAATTGACGAGTTCAAAAACAGTTTTGAGTAGTAGAAAAAGTGTCTCAATAAGTATATTGTATCAAACAGAGAGTACTTTGAAGGTGACTGAAGTTTAAAAATGTAAGAATAAATACACAATTTTCTATAAATAAATTCCGGAGTTTTTTTTGTGTTTGTTTTTGCTTTTGTTCCCCTCATATGTAACTGGTGGGAATGTCAGATGGTGCAGCCACTCTGAAAAAGAGTATGAGTAGTTTCTTACAGAACCAAATATGCATTTACCATATGACCCAGCAATTATATATTTGGGAATTTATTCCAAAGAAATGAAAACGTCTTTTCACACATCAACTTGTTTATAAATGTTCATTGTAGATTAGTTTGTAATAGTCAAAAACTGGGAACAACCAAAATAATTCTTTAAGGTGAATCGTTAAAAATTATAGGCATAGTGACTAGCACTTTGGACACCCAAGGTAGGAGAACCACTTGAGGCCAGAAGTATGAGACCAGCCTGGGCAACACAGTGACATACTGTCTCAACAGACATTTTTTTTTTTATTAGCCAGATGTGGTGGTGTGCACCTGCAGTCCCGGCTATTCAGGAGGCTGAGGCAAGACGATGCCTTGAACCTTGGAGTTTAAGGCTGCAATGAGATGCAATTAAACCACTGCATTCCAACCTTTGTCTTAAAAAAAATGTGGTATATTCATACCATGGAGTATTATTCAGTAATAAAAAGAAACAGACCATTAATATATGCAACAGCTTGGAAGGATCTTAAGGGAATGATGCTGAGTGGGAAGAGCCAATCTTGAAAGGTTACATACTATATCATTCCATTTACATGACATTCTAGAAATGATGAAATTAGAGATGGAGAGCCAACAATGACTGATTGCCAGAGATTACCTTCCAAGGTAGCACAAGCGGTCTTTGTAATGAAATTTTCCTGTATCTTGACTATAGTTGTGGTGACATAAATCTATATATATGATAAAATTGCATAGAATTAAACATACACACAAAGAAGTGTATTTCACAAATGATGAAATCTGCATAGGGTTAGTATTGGTTTCCTGGGGCTGCTGTAACACGTTACCACAAACTAGGTGGCTTCAAACAGCAAAAAGTTATTCTATCACGGTTTTGGAGGGCAAGGGTCTGAAACCAAGGTATCAGCAGGGTCAGCTCCCTTTAAAAGTTCTAGGGAAGAGTCCTGGTCTTTTTTAAGCTTCTGGTACCTACAGGGTTCCTTGGCTAATGGTAGCATCCCTCTGACCTCTGCCTCCATTTCATGTGACCGTCTCCCCTGTGTCTCTTTGCATCATGTTTCTGGTTACGTGATATTGCTACAGTTATACTATATTTGGAGAAATAAGGCGAAAGGTATATGAGCTCTCTGGGTAGGAGTTCTTACAACTGTATATGAATGTATAATTATTTCAAACCAGTTTTGTTTTTTCTTTTTAAAGTTGGCATAGGGAGGGACCAAGAGGAGGGATTCACAGTCCTGACATCTGCTCAGCTGTAGGACAGAGGGAGATATGGAAGGTAGCCTGAAAGTTTCAGGGCTGAATGACAGGAGATGGGGTGGGAGGAGCCTGGACACAACGGAGGACGGAAAAGGAGGAGCCAAACCAGGGCCAGGCCAGGGTACCTGTGGTCGGCGTGATGGCTCAGTGACTAGAGGTGTGTATTTATTAGGGATGCAGTAACATCAGCCAGCTTAAGCAGACATGGGTGTTTCCAATAAGGTTTGAGGGGAGAGCCATTGACGCTAAGGCAGAAATGCATCCGGGCCTCAGGCAGGGCTGGAGCCAGGCACGGGAGGCCAGTGGGCATCCAGGGGGAACACACTTTCACTTTTATTTCAGTCCTGTTCCTTAGCAGACTGGCCTTCTGTATTCCTTAGTCTAGCTACATGGTGTTTAGAAAATGGCTGCCCCTGGTTTCCAAGTTTGCATGTAGTAATTTCAGCCAGTGGGAGAAACTTCCCTCTTGCTATGGTCTTAGTTCCAAATTCCCAGGGAAAATACTCCAGCCAGCTCTCTTGGAGCCAGGTGTCATCTCCTCTGCAGCCAGAGGACAGGATCATTTTACACAGGTATGACCATTAGCTCTCCAGGATGAGACAGTAAAAGAGATCATTTTGATTTGAACAGACATCCCAAAATGTATCTCTATCACAAAAGTCATTAAAAGTACATCTTCCTCACCCCAAGTCAGGGTCTTACTCTGTCATCTAGGATGGACGGCAGTGGCATGGTCATGGCTCACCACAGCCTTGACTTTTGGGGCTCAGGCAATTGATCCTTCTGCCTCGGCCTCTCGAGTAGCTGGGACTACAGATGCACACTACCATGCCTGGCTAATTTTTAAAAAATATTTTGTAGAGACAAGTTGGTCTCAAACACCTGGGCTCAAGCAATCTTCCTGCCTTGGCCTCCAAGTGCTAGGATTACAGGCATGAGTCATTGCACACCCATACTTAAAGCACCTTATATTCAGTTCAATAAATTTATTACAGCAATAGAATTAACCATATTATTTTTTCAAAAACAGTATCGCTGTGAAGTCTTCAACCATCACATATTCGAAGAATTTTCTATGACAGTAACTGAAACAAATATTTAGATGGTCTTTTATGTAACCATAAATTAAGTTAACCAAAACTTCAATCCCCAAGCATTCTGAGAATCAGAGTTTTATCTTCTTATAAATCCAGATCTCTGCAGACAAATCATACTCTTATGGATTGATAACACTTGTTCGCCCACAATCCCTTAAGCTTTCTAAAATCATTATTTATTATGCTGCTAAAAACAATTGATCTGAAGACAAGCATGATAGAATAACCTCTTAGCACAAAGCCATTTTCCTTGAACAGAGAAATGCTGTTTTTTCTTAGAAACAAACACAATCATCAATGCAAAAATAAGCCGATTGTGGTCATTTATAACTTGAGCGATTGTCTGGGAGGTTTGCTGTAGCCAGTGGGTCACCTCTGAAGGTCAGATGACAGTAACTTGAGCAGAGAGAAATCTGGGAGATCCAGAGCCAGGAATTAAGCATCAAAGTCAAGTCTGTGAAACCAGGGACAGGAAAGGAGACGTTCCTTCCCTTCCCTTGTATAAAATCTCTCAGAAGAGGACTTCCCCTCTTGTAAGAGCATTTATGGATAGATTCACAAACACCACATAGGCACATGCTGAATAAATAAACAGGTTCCCTAGAGCACCTGCTTCCTAGATTTGAGATTTGCTGATTTAACCCATACTTGTGCCTCCTGGTGATTTTTCATTAATTAAGAGCTCTAGAAACAGAAGAACTTTGTATTCATTAACCATGGAATTTTCAAGATATCAAAGTGGACAGAGAAGTTTCTAAAAGTTCTTTGACTCTGATCTATCTTCCTCCCCCTTCAGGGAGTCCACCAATGAAGGAAGCAAATAGCCCAAGGATGAAGGGTTTGAAAGCAAGCAGGAGACCAGCCCAGGCAACTTGGCGAGACCTTGTCTCTACAATAAATAAAAAATTAGCGGGGTGTGGAAGCGCGCGCCTGTAGTTCCGGCTACTTAGAAGGCTGAGGTGGAAGGATCGCCGGAGCCCAGCAGGTCAATGCTGGGGTGGCCTTGAGCATGCCACTGCACTCCAGCCTGGGTGACAGAATGAGACTCCAACTCAAAAAAGAAAAGAAAAAAGAAGAAGAAGAAAGAAAGAAAGCAGGAAGAATCTAGAAGTTTCATAGACAATGTCACCAGCAAATGAAGGTTTTTGAAAATAAGAGCTTTGGCATCAGATAGTTGAAAGTTACCCTACAAAATGGAAGGGCTGTATACTTTAAAACCATCTAGAACACAGAAGAGGGAAAACCCAAGGAACTCTTTCAGACTGAAGAGACCTGAAAACTAAACATACTGCATGTGCCTGGGTGGGATCTGGACCAGAAAGGAAAAGAAGATGACAGAGAGGAAGAGAGGTACCCAATGGGGAGGGAGAGAAGGGGAGAGGAAGGAGGGCAGGGAGGAAGAGGGAGAAGAATACAGGGCCAAAAAAACAGAAAGAAAGAAAGAAAAGAGCTTTGAGGCTGGCCACGGTGGCTCATAATTGTAATCCCAGCACTTTGGAAGGCTGAGGCAGGAGGATTGCTTGAACCCAGAAGTTCAAGACCAGCCTGGGCAACATAATAAGAGCCTGTCTCAAAAAGAAAAAAAAAATTTAAAGAGCTTGGGTCAACATCAAGAGATATCTCTGCCAGTATTTTGGTAGTTAAGGATGTGAGTAATAAAATGAAATCACATTCCAAGCATACCATTTCTGGTGAAGAGTAAATATGTTCAATAAAGCCAGGTTCAAAGAGGAATCTGTGTAATGTCCGAATCAAACATCGTTAAGTAGCAGTGAAATATCTAAAGGTCAACTTGGAGGTTTTTACAAATTTGCATACAGAAGTTTTTCTCAGAAATCATGTGAAAATTGGACCAAAAAGAATTCCAAAGAGATGCCACTAAAAATAGTGTGGCAGGCAGAATTCTAAGGTGACCCCAAAGGTTCCTGCCACCAGGTTATACACACCTTATAGAACCCCCTCCCCTTGAGTGTGACCTGGGAATTAGAGGCCAAGTCACTCCTTGGATGAGGATACAACAAAGATACTGAGTTAGTCACTCCTGTGGTAACGTTATGTTATGTAAGACTTCAAGACCAGCCCACCGGCCTTGAAGATCAACCACACAGCTGTGCACTGAGCTACGGTGTCTTAAGAGAGCCATAGGCCCAGGACCGGAGGGAGGTTCTAGGAGCTGAGAGTGACCCCCAGCGGAGAGCCAGCAAGAGAATGGGCCTCAGTGCTACACCTCCTGCCAACAACCACATGAACTTGGAGGATCCTGAGGCTTATATGAGGACCACAGCCCCTCCAGGGATACCTGGAGTTCAGCTTCTGAGACCCTGGTGGACCCAGTTAAACCATCCAGGGTCTTCTGACTCACAGAAACTGAGAGATAACAGGTTTGTGCTGCTACTTGATCTTCTCCTGTAATAAAAAATATTAATAAATTTGTGTTGCTTTAAGCCCCTGCATTTGTGCTGATTTGTTACACAATAGTAGAAAACTAATACAAATCATATCAGAAAATTAGTCTAATTGATCTCAGTAAGCATTTTAAAAAGGACTTTATGCATGTATCACAGAAGAGAGGATTGCTGCTACTGGATTAAAAACTTGAGAACCATGAATGCATCATTTCAAAGAAAGAGCACTGTTCTGGGAGTCTAAGACCATGGCTCTGGCTTTGTCTTTACTGCCAGGCTAATGAGGACAAGTGACTTCATTCCTATGAATGTTACTTTTAGATCTTTTTAAATGAGGAGATACAGCAAAATTGCTCCTTAAGTTTCCTGTTAGTTTTAGAACATGTGCCAATAACTCCAAAGTCGTTTATTTTATTATTTATTTTATTTTATTTTAGTTTTGAGTCGGGGTCTCACTCTGTTGCCCAACTGCAATGCAGTGGCACGATCATGGCTCACCGCAGTCTTAGCCTCCTAGACTCAGGTCCTTCAGCCTCCCGAGTAGCTGGGACTACAAGCCACCATATCCAGCTAATTTTTTACCTTTTTGTAGAGAAGAGGTCTCACTATATTGCCTAAGTTGCTCTCCAACTCCTAGGCTCAAGTGATTCTCCTGCCTTGGCCTCCCAAATTGCTGAGATTACAGGCGTGGGCCACCGTTCCTGGCCTATTTCATTATTAAAGCAAGTGATATCAACATTCACGTCTCTGCTTACATCTTTGTAGTAGTTGGCTTCCAGGAATTATTTTTTAACGTCCAAACTACTTGGCCTTGTCAATGTCCCCACCTTGTCTTTTATCCCTCTATTCTTACTTAATCCAGCGAAGCTAACAGCCTTGCAGGGTCATCTAGGGGTATGCAACTGTACACACCTGTGCATCCACCACCAGGCCCTGGTGCATAACATGTTAGTGACCCGGCACATCTCCCTAGCTTCTCTGTGTCTGACTTTTCTTACCTATAAAATGCAGGTATTAATACTGTTTTGTCTTCCTTCCTTACAAGGTTGCTCACTCCTTCAGGAGACATGTATTGGGCTGCTGCATAAGTTCGTAGTGTTTTTTGCTTGCCCATGGAATACAAATGTGGCATGATGGTTGACTGGTCACAGTTCATCATATTTACCAATTCTCAGGTTGCCTGATGTGGATCATCATGGATTAAAGTGTTTAAACAGTCCTCATCAAAGCCCATTG
Organism: Tarsius wallacei; assembly: GCA_963574415.1. NCBI lineage: Eukaryota > Metazoa > Chordata > Mammalia > Primates > Tarsiidae > Tarsius > Tarsius wallacei. Next base: position 13,965 of record CAUYQG010089011.1, on the reverse strand, counting down.
GTTTTCTTGAATGTAGAGAAACACTCAGGTCAAAGTGGCCCTCTTTGAAATCACAGAACCGTTTTCTTGCTGTGCCTTCCCCGATGGCGTTCTCCTCATACAAGGTACAAATGTTTCGAGCCATCTCCGCTGCCTTTATTCCTCTGTAAAATTCAAACAGAAGAATATGTCAGAAGTGTTCAGTTTTTCCCACTTGACACTCCATCTTCTTTAGCCCACAAACAGCCCTAGCTTTCTTCAAATCTGCAGAATGCAAGGCATATTCATAAGCACAACATTGTCACTCCAAATGACAAATGATAAACTCCCAACATCACAGTGTTGCCATACTAAAAACAAACGCTACAAACTTATGTATCAACCTAATATTAAGCACCTACATGGTGATGCCCACTCTTGAAGTGCTCTGGATACAGCAATGAACAAGCTACCCAAGAGATCCTGCCCTCTGAGCTGGTATTCTTTATCAGGCGGGCCATAAAGGCCCCTTTGAGATGGTGAAAGTTGCAACAGGATAAATGCAGTGAGATGGGGGCAGTTCAGACACCTGGGGTGGGAGCATCCTGGACAGGGAGCCAGGGCTCCTGCTGGATGTGTGCTTGGCTTGTGGGAGAAGCAGCAGGAGAAGGCTGGGGAGGCCAAAGCACAGTCAGCAAGAAGCTATGGCAATTTCCTAGGGACTTCAACAGTCCTGTGCTTGGCAGTAGCTTAAAGCAGGTAGTTAGGTCTGAGCCATGGAAGACTGTCCTCAGGTGACAGTGCCTGCATACATATACATGTATACACTTCAGCCTGGGTTACATATATATATTTTTTGACTGGGTCTCACTCTGTCATTCAGGCTGAAGTGCAGTGGCACAGTCATGGCTCATGGCTCACCTTTGCTTCAACTTCCAGGCAAACCTTTCGCCTCAGCCTCCTGAGTTGCTGGGACTACAGGCTCATGCCACCACACCTGGCTAATTTTTTAATTTTTTTATAGAGACAAGGTCTCACTATGTTCCCCAGGCTGGTCTCAAACTCCTAGGCTCAGGTGATCCTCCTGCCTTGGCCTCCCAAAGTGCTGAGATTATAGGTGTGAGTCACTGTGGCCAGCCAGTGCTTATAATTTAGAAGGACAAGCCCATGAATGACCTACTCTGTTGAGAGATACTGTATTAAGAAGTTATCACTCTTCAAGCAGGATCAGAGAGCTTTGCCAAATCGTAGGATGTGGTTCAGTGGGTAACAGTCCTAACCAATCACTGATGAACCATAATCAATGCCACTGGCTTACTGTGCAACTCTGAGATAGTTACTTTGCCCCTCTGAGCCTCCTTTCTCTCAATTTGTATGAGAAATTGAATTAAACCAGTGATTTTCAGCCTGGAGACTTGAATCTCTAGAGAGTTCATAAAGAAATTAATTCAGGCAGCCAGGATCGGTAGCTCAGCCTGTAATCCTGTGCTTTGGGAGGCTGAGGTGAGTGGATTGCCTGAGCCCGCGGGTTCAAGACCCACCTGGGCAACTTGGCGAGACCTCATCTCCACAATAAATCAAAAAATTAACCGGACGTGGTAGCGCGTGCCTGTAGCTCCAGCTACTTGGAAGGCTGAGGCGGAAGGATCGCTGGAGCCCAGCAGGTCGAGGCTGCGGTGGCCGGGAACGGCCACTGCACTCCAGTCTAGGTGACAGAGTGAGACTCCAACTAAAAAAAAAAAATTAATTCAGGTGAGAGACCTATTATCCATGTTAAAAAGAGCCATTATCACTTCCGGGCATTTGACCCAGCCCAGGGTAAAACAAAGACCACACGTTCAAAATTTCTAGGCTTTGGATGGTTGGGAGGGGTGAATGGGGGAAAGGCGCTGTTGTTAAAAGTCACTGTCAGATCCCTGTGGACATCAACAGATCTTCGACATGGTCTGGGGCGTGAGGAAGAGGCCACTGCACGCCGGTGGCTGCAGACTGCCGTCTCCCTTATGAGGGAAAGAAACTTGTCAGTGATGTTGCCTTTAGACAAATATTCCTCTACCTTAATAGAAACTATATATAGACTATCTCTAAGTTTTGCCTTGGGCGTGTGTGTGTATGTGCATGAGTATGTATGTATTTATGTGTGTGCATATAAGTACATGTGAGGTGTGTTCCTCCAGTTGTCCACAGAAGACAAGGCACCAGAGGGAGACTGAGACGGTTGTGGTAAACCTCCAGGGAAGGCCAAAGCCCTGGAGTGGTTCTGAGTGGGCCGATGCCTCAGTGGATTGCCGGGTGCGTAGCTCAGACTCTGGAAATGGTCTGTTGGTTGATCGGGCCTGTCCCATTGCACAGTTACAGGGAGGGAAACTGTTCTAGGTAATTCCAATCCCAGAGGATGGGGGCAACATATCCGGAAAGAAAAAGGTGGTCTTAAAGGAGGAAGAAAGGGGATTCCTTAAACAACTTCCTTGAGGACTACACGCATCGTTTTTTCTTTTTTCTTGGACTCTGGGAACAGTTATAGTTAGTCTCCAAGTCAAAGTTGTTTTTTTTTTATATTAAAAGTCATTGCCAAACATTGTCTGCCACACGTGCACAACCCAGTGTCTGTGATGCGGTGGGACAGGCTGAGACCAGCCTTCATGCATGCATGCATTCATTCATTCATTCATTCATCAAGTCTTGCTGAGTGCTTACCACATGCCGAGAGCTATTCTTGCTGTGAGCTGTGGCCCCGTGCCTCTACAGAGGCCACACTGCTCTCTCCTGGCGTTCCTAAGGAGGCCAGGGCAGGTCTCTCACATAGGTGAGGTCAAGGTGGAGCGGCGAGGGGTGGGGAGACAGAGGTAGCCTGAGAGCAGTTGCAAGTGAAGACAGGGCAGGCGGGAGACCCGCCCCAGCCTCTCCAGGCACATCAGGAGAGAGTTGTGGCTACACATACCACAAATAGTAACAACCTGGATTCAGCAGTTTAAACGTGACTTTGTTGGTTCGGCTGAAATCACATCTCTAACACATGCTTGTCTCATGATGATCTTTGCTGTGCAGTCGAGTAATTAAAATGGAAAAGTGATAATTATTGAATGAGAACATGTGTCAAGTGGAAGTTCTTTTTCCACGGAGGTCCACATACACGGGCTCCTTGGGAAGGAGACGGGGACGACAGGGCCAATGAGCTTCTTTTTTTCTTGAATAAGGGTCTCACTCTATCGCCTAGGCTGGAGTGCAATGGCTCACCGTAGCCTTGAACTCCTGGGCTCAGGTTATCTTTCTGTCTCAGCATCCAAAGTAGCTGGGACTACCACCACCCTCAGTTGATTTTTTGATTTTTTTTTTGTAGAGAAAAGGTCTTGCTGTGTTGCTCAGGCTGGTCTCAAACTCCTGTCCTCAAGCGATCCTCCCACCTCGACCTCCCAAAGTGCTGGGATTACAGGTGTGAGCCACTGTGCCCAGCTCAATGAGCTTCTGGGGTCCCTCCAGCTCTGGTTGCCTTCATCTTCAGGACTCAGGAAAAGCTTTGCTCCCTCACTTCAGTGCACTATGATATGAAAACATTTCTTCATTGGAGGCTGTCCACCTGCAGGTACAATTTATCAGGGTGAAGGTACCACCTTTGCATCAAGGGGCTTAGTTCCTAGGACCAAGAAATACCCGTCTACCCCAAAGAGGCACACTACCGGAAGATTTGAGGTGGGAGGTACCAGCAAGTAGAGAAATCTGCTCTGTAGTCTTTTAAATCAACTGGAGTCTGTGAAGGAAAAAGGAGGGGAATTACTTCTTAACCTCCCTCAGCTCTGCCTCTCACCTCTCCTGATGAGCAAAAGACTGAGGGTCTAATAAAGAAGTGCCAGCATCACTCATGGGAGCTGCAACCCCCGTCAGCAAGACAGTCTGCTCTCACAGGGGAGCATCTTCTGGAAGCAGAGGGAAATTAGGGGAACACATTTCTATCCTTGGGGACATTGCTGCCTGAATCCACATTTCCTGAAGGCTGCTGAAGGCTGAATCCTCTAGCCAGGAACGTGAGGTTTCATCTGGAAACTTTCAGAAGCCGTTCCTTACTGATAGGAAGTTACTGCGCCAGAGAATTGCTGCAAGCCCCGAGTTCTGTCTCTATTTTTAAAAATTTTGTTTGACACTGGACACAGATACACAGAGAGACAAAGATCTAATCAGGGTATTGCAAGGGACTTGAAACAGCCACATTAAGATGGACCCCAGTTTCAGCTGCCTCGTGGGCCCTCGACGACAGAAGATAATGCTTAAGCCAATGCCCGACGAAGTTTGGGCTTTGCTGATAAGTGTTTCTATTTAAGGGAAGGGGATGTGGATGATGCCAACAGTTATCGATGGAGGAGAAGATTGTATACCAGGAAAACTCATTTCCGCAAAAACTGCCTGTGCACGGGCTGCTGCTGGAACTCGAGCCCAGCAGTGCGGGGAGGCAGGAGGAGGGCTCGCCACTGACCCACCTGACTCCCAGGGATACTCTGCCCAGGAACAAAACAGTAGCTGCTATGATTTCTTAATTTAAACCAGATAATTTGCTTTTTTTTCTCCCTCTTTTCCTTTCTTAAATTGCTTTGCCAAAGACATTTTTTTTAAATGAACTACTGTATTGGCTGATATTCTACTACTGGACTTTTTGGTCTCATCTTTTTTTTCTTTTTTAAATAAAGAAACAGGGTCTTGCTCTGTTGCTCAGACTGGGGTGCAGTGGCACAATCATAGCTCACTGCAGCCTCGAACACCTGGGCTTAAGCAATCTTCCTGGCTCAGCCTCCCAAGTAGCTGTGGCTACAGATGTGTGCCACCACACCTGGCTAATTTTTGTGTTTTTGTAGAGCTGAGGTCTTGTTATGTTGCCTATGATGATCTTGATCTACTGGCCTCAAGCAATACTCCCACTTCGGCCTCCTCCCTAAGTGCTGGGATTATAGGTGTGAGCCACCTTGCCCAACTCTTACTTACTTATTTTAACCATCTTGTGAATGACCTGTGTCCTGAGTGCCCAGATCCCCCAGATAGTGCACATTGGCATAAATGAAACGTAAGAATAACAACCAGCTACTCATGGACTCCTGTTCTGAGACCCTGTATTCCACAGCTTCCCCTGTGACCTTCCCCTGTGACCAGGCAGGTACTTTATTTTAACCCCAATATTTCAGGTAAGGAAATTGGACCCCGGAGACATTAGGACATTGAAACTTCTTCTAGTCCCACAGCTGGCTGGGGATAAGGGGTATAATCCTCTTCTAAGCAACATTTCTAAAGGGGACGGGTCAGTAGACCACCTGCATCAGAATTCCCAGGGGTCCTTATAAAGCCCAGGAATTTGTATTTTCAATAAATTTCCTGGGTGATTTTTAAATAAAGTTTGAGAGTCAGAATTCTAATGATCATGAGACCATTAAACAGCACCCCTCACACACACACACACACACACACACACACACACACACACACACCAGAGCCTGTGTTTTTTATGATAGTGAACAGCTTTCAACTCCAAATAGCAGTCAGAGTGGGAGGGTGGGTGAGCGGTAGTCATTGATGTGAGAAATGGATGATCGCCATGCAGTAAGTGGCATTTAAAAAACCGTTGAAAACATGCCCATTGAATAAGTCTGATTATACAAAAGAGAAAACAATGACAAGAAGTCTATCTGCTCCCCCCACCACTGCCCTCTGCATGACCCATCTTCCCTCCCCAGAGGCTACCATGACTACTAGAATCTGTTTAGGAGAAAAGACTTCTGAAAAATTGGGAGAAATAGCAACACTTTGAAAGGCTGAGGTGGAAGGATTGCTTGAAGTCAGGAGTTCAAGACCAGCCTAAGCATTATAGCAAGACCTCTACAAAAAAAGTGTTAAAAAAAAAAAAAAAGTAAGTTGGGGGGAAATATTACAAGCAATATTCACCCTGGAAATCATATTTTTATCATCCAAAGGCAATGAGGTTCATAAAACTTTTCCCTCAATTCCACCTGTATGCAAAATGCTCCCCTACTAAAATGTCCCACCTAATCCCCAGAACTTGTAAATATGTTGCATTCCATGACAAAAGGAACTTTGCAGATGTGGTTAAGATTATGTACTTTAAAATAGAGAGATTTTCCTGGACCACATGGGTGGGCCCAACCTAATCACATGAGCCCTTGCAGGGAAGAGAACATAATTTCTTTTCTTTCCCTTTTTTAGACTCTTAGTTGAGACATTCTTCTGAAAACAAAAGTCAAATTGACAACAACAAAAGCAGAAGTTTATTAACGCTGCTGTATTCATCATTCTGGAGAGGCCTCTATTCAAAAGTATTTATCTCTCAAGGGAATGGTTTAGAAGTCTTGCTTAAATAGCATTTTAACAAAGAGCCATACATCCTGTATAGTGACAGGACAAAGGAGAGAGTAGTTCTAGTTTTTCAAAGGATAGGAAAATGTGGGAAAGAGTAAAATCTGTTCCCAGATTCCTCTGGTGCTTGCTGGTACCTTCTCAGGGCCGATAAACAGGCACTGTCTTCAGCAAGAAAGGGTGTATGTCCTGCAACCAGGCAAATAGAGGTTGAGGCAGAGTGTCCCCTGGCAATCTTAGTATCTTTAACTTAACAGTCCCCAGCATTGGAGGGAGAAATATTTTGGTTTCCTTCATACTTAAAAGCAGAGAATTTTCTCTGGCTGCAACCCCTAGATGCTGCCACAGAGGAAGTGGAGGGATTTGGAGTATGAAAGGGACTGACCTGCCACAGTGGGAGGGGAAGCCTCTTGGGGAGTAGGAGAAGCAACGTGAGCCACCACTAGGAGCAAAAACTGACCTGGTGGAGGCAGCAGGGTAGTGAAGAGCTCCATCCCACATCCACAAGGAGCCAGATTCATCCAAAAACTGAGTGAGTCTGGAAGCCCACGTATCCACAGAGCTGCAGAAGGACCTGCAGCCGACACCTTGCCGTCGGCCTCCTGAGACTCCCAAGTTCGCTTTCCCTGGACTTCTGGCCTATGGAACTGGGAGATGATAAACAGGTGTTGTTTTAAGTCCCTACGTTTGTGATCATTTATTGTTGATGTTATTGAGAATGTGCTGTGGCGATACGTGTATGCACATGGCTCGTGCACGAAGTTGATATGGTTCTGATATCTGCATTGGGTAAACGAGAAAGGGTTCACTTTATTGTGAGTGATCACACGACCAGCCTGTCACTCCAGGGGCAGACCTAACCCTGCCTGAGTACAATGGGAATAACAGAATCTCCATGCTGTTTCTGGGGAAGGGCAAGGATTAGAGGAATGGAGACTGATGAGAAGGGCTGGGTGGGTGGTTTGCTTGAAGCTGGGTTTGCAGCCGGTATAGTTTCTAGATGTTGCTGGTTCAGACGGGAGCTTATTTTGGGAGGGGAAACTGATGGGCAATGGATGTGGCTAGCTCCCCAGCCAGCCTTGTACCCGCATTAACTGCGGTCTTGCTTGTCTCTGTGGGTTTGCTGCTGCTGCTGACATTGTTCTTTCAATAGCCCTTCCTATAGTGTTCTGGAGAGTTCTTGGGTTGTTAAGAGGATGGACTTTGGGACTGATTTTAATTCCACCTGGGTCATTTAACCAAGTCGTCCTCAAGCCTCATATGTAAAATGGGGTGATGATAACAGGATGCATTTTATAGGGCTGTGTGAGGACTCCAAGGGACACGTGTTTGTGAAGCACAGCACCTGGCATGCAGAAGCCATGAATACATGCGAGTCCTATCATGCCAGATGCCTTTCTGTAAGTGGGTGGTCCTCAGGGGGATCCCCTTGAGGGCCCGGCTGGTTCAGAGCTTCTTTGGATCATCTGCTCAGGAAGAGACACTCATTTGGCCTGGCCTTAAGACTCCAAATCCGGTGATAGCCCTAAAGGCAGCCCCATCTTGTAAGTTAAATGGAGATTTTCAAAAGTCCTGTCTCAGCATCTCTTTTGAGGGCCCCAGGAGAGGACCTGCACTGGGTGCTGGGATCCCATTGGGCATCTCCAGCCCAAAGCCCATCTCTAGGGCAGCACTGCAGTTGGGCATGGGATTAAAGAGGTCTGGGGTGCCCCTCTTGCAATACACTAGCAAAAGTTGGGCAGCCTCTTGGCATGGCAAGAAAGCCCAGCAGGGACTTAAAGTTAATAATTCGGATAGTAATACCCCTCCCCCCCACACACACACCAACTTCCTACCAAGAATGCTGCATCTTTTCTCTATTTCGGGACTGGGATGTTAAAGTTACCCTGGACCCATGGCAGTCAGGAATCATCAGTGTCTTTGGCTGGAAAGTGAGCGCCATCTGCTGGCCTCCAAAGCTACTTCTTTGGTCAGTTTTTGTGCCTGGGACAAGAGTCTAAGTCTCCCAACCCGTGTAGTTCTCAAGAAAGGTTGATTCTGCCTTTGACATGGGCAAGAGGAGCTTCTTCCTCTGACCTCAAGTTTTAGAGGATCAAAATTATTATAAATTACCCTGCTTGATAAAAATACTAAAAAACACTGGAGACCCCCTTTTTGCCCAGATCTGGCACTCGGTTCTGGCAACAGGTGATACTAAACTCTAAGTATCTGCTATGGTAAGTGATACCATGCAGGTCCCAGGAAAATGTTTCTCCATAGGTCTGTGGCTACGAGACCAAAGGTGACTTTACCCAGAAACTGTGAAGGTTTGTAAGTTGTGCAACTGCAGCTGCAGAGATGGCCACTGTACTGTGCCCATTTAGGAAACAGGAGAAACAAAATAACTCACTTGTCAGAGTCTTCCTTGCAGAGAGCATGGAAGCAATCAATTCTTGCATAACTAAGTATCATTTCCCAGCTGTGTCAAGCATCCATTTTCTGTTAGTGATTTCAGGAATATTCGTGGATAAATAGAGTACTCAGAGCACTTGTACCTGGTGTTAGGGACATTTTTCAATATTAAATGGTTTGTGTCACTTTTACATTTGTGTATGTGTGGGTCTTGATATAACAGGTGTGACGCTAAAGCCAACTCTTTATATTTCTCTATGAATCTTGATGTTACTCTAAGGCACAGTGAAAATCATATGAGTGTCAATAATCCAAATGATGAAATTAAACATTTTATATTTCATGTTACAATGATAGTTTTTTAATGCAGCTCTATTATCTTGTTTGAATAAGATATGTGAATTCCTGGTACATTTCTTCATCTAATATTTTTCTAAAACTTTTATTGACCAATTCTGATCGCTACACTTCAGCAGATCAAAGTTTCTTCACAATGAAACTAATACAAAATGATCTGCAAACCTAGCCGGGCTCGGTGGCTCAGCCTGTAATCCCGCCCTTTGGGAGGCTGAGGTGAGTGGATTTCCTGAGCCCACGGGTTCGAGACTTGCCTGGGCAACTTGGCAAGACCTCATCTCTACAAAAAATCAAAAAAATTAGCCAGGCGTGGTAGCTCGCGCCTGTAGTTCCAGCTACTTGGAAGGCTGAGGCAGAAGGATTACCGGAGCCCAGCAGGTCGAGGCTGCGGTGGCTTGGAGCGTGCCACTGCACTCCCGTCTGGGCAACAGAGTGAGACTCCAGCTAAAAAAAAAAAACAAAAACAAAAAATGATCTGCAAACCTAAATGATTCTAGAAAGTTTGTCCAATTTATTATTCTATCCATAAAAAGCAAATTATATGAACATATTGATTATACAACATAATTAGTATTTTTGCTGAAATGAAAAGATAACATATTATTATGGATAATATATAACTTATGAATTATGTATGTTGTTATTTAATTAGCTTATTCAAACGACATAGCTTATCCACAGAATATTCAGGCAAACACAATAATGATTAAATTCAGATATCTTTGATGTTTTACCAACTTCCAGCCATTTAAAACAACAGCTTTAGACACCTTGCTCATTTTTTGTTGTTATGAAGGTGTGTTTCTCAAGTTGGAATGATGGAACATATGTATTAGTTAACTTGATTTATACCTTGTGAATATCTATCTATCCACTATATCTCTACACAAGCACACATGCACACTATGTGGGTCTCCGTTTGCTCCCTTGCCTCAGAACCCACAAATGTTAGGGGGAGCCTGTTACTGATTTCTTAATAGCAAAACTTGTTCAAGTTAGTTTTAACATATAACATCCATGCCAGGCACGGTGGTTCACGCCTGTCATCCCAGTAATTTGGGAGGCCAAGGCGAGAGGATTGCTTGAGCCCAGGGGTTTGAGACCAGCCTGAGCAACATGGCAAGATCTCGTCTCTACAATAAATTAAAAATCAGCTGGGCATGGAGGTGCACACCTGTAGTTCCAGCTACTTGGAAGGCTGAGGTGGAAGGATCGCCTGAGCCCAGCAGGTCGAGGCTGCAGTGGCCGTGAGCATGCCACTGCACTCTAACCTGGCTGACAGAGTGAGACTCCAACTCAAAAAAATAAATAAATGTATGTGTGTGTATATATGTGTGTATATATATATACACACATATATACACACATATACACACATATATATAGATACACATATACACACACATATATATAAATATACATATAACATTCAGGCTTATAAAAATGTTGGTGATGATAACAGGATGCATTTTATAGGGCCATGTGAGGACCCCAAGGGACGTGTGTTTGTAAAGCACAGCACCTGGCATGCAGGAGCTGTGAGCACACGCGGTTTTATTTTTTTTTTAAATCTGACTTGGGAACCACAAGGCCAAGAAAGGTTAGCCAGATGTTTAAGAACTAACAATTTCAAGATAAAGGGGGTTCCATCAGTGAGGTATCCTGGAGAGGTGGGTCTGCTTGGGAAGCAGTGAGGAGGTGACATAAACTTTGCTATAGGAACCTTTATTGAGTTTAGGAATTCTCAAGTCAGCTTCTCTTCTCTTAGCAGAAATGTGGAAACTGTAGTTGATGCTGACATCTGTACTGCTTCACCCTTCAAGAGTTTAAAAGATAGGCACTTAGTCCCTGTTCCAAAGGACTCTTAGGGTCTAGCTTTGCAGAGGGGCACCCCTTCATAAAACAATTTTAGTTCAAAATCACTTGTTACTAGTATGGTGGTTCCTTAACAAATTAAAAATAGAATTGCCATATAGTCTTGCAACTCCACTTATGACCAAAATAATTGAAAGCAGTGTCTTGAATAGATAATTGTACACCTGTGTTCATAGCAGCATTATTCGCAATAGCCAAAAGGTAGAAGCAACCAAAGTTTCTATTAGTGGATGAAAGGATAAGCAAAATGTGGTATATCCATATGATAGAATAATAGGTTTTAAAAGGAAGGCAATTCTGGCACATGGTACCACATGGGTGATCCTTGAAGACATCATGCTAAGTGAAATAAGTCAGTCTCAACAGGACAAATACTGTACAGTTTTATGTATGAGTCACCTGGTGTGATAGTTAATTTTACATTTCAACTTAATTGGGCTTTGGGATGCCCAGATAGCTGATGAACATTATTCTGGGTATATCTGTGAAGGTGTTTCTGGAAGAGAATAGCATTTGAATCAGTAGACTGAGCAGAGAAGACCTGCACTCACTAGTGTGTGGGCTGGCATCATCCCATCTATTGAGGGCACAGACAGAAGAAAAAGGAGGAGGAAGGGAGAACTTCTTCTTTCTGCTTAAGCTAAAGCCATCCTTCTCCTGCCCTGGGAAGTTGGGGCTTCTGGCTCTTGGGATTTCAGACTCAGACTAGGACTTACACAATTGATTTCTCAGGCCTTTGGACTCAGACTGAATTACCCCACAGGCTTTCCTGGTTCTCTGGCTTGCAGACAGCAGATGGTGAGACTTCTCGGCCTCCATAACCATGTGAGCCAATTCCCACAGTACACCCCTATATCTATCTATCTATCTATCTATCTATCTATCTATCTATCTATCTATTATATATCTACCTATCTATTTTCTATCACCTCTCTCTCTCTCTCTCTATTATGTATCATCTATCTCTCTATTTCTCTATCTTATTGATTCTATTTATCTGGAGAACCTTGACACATACATCTAGAGTATTCAAATTCATAGAGACAGAAAGTAGAATGGTGGTTGCTAGGGGCTAGGGGCAGTAAGGAATGGGGAGTGTTTAATGGGTAGAGAGTTTCAGTTTTACAAGATGAAGACTTATGGAGATGGATGGTGGTGATGGTTGCCCAACAATGGAAGTATACTTAACACCACTGACCCGTATGTTTAAAAATGGTTAAGGTGGCAAATTTTGTTATGTGTATTTTGCCACAATTTTAAAAACCTTCTTGCTACTAATTCGCACACTGAATTGCTCTTTCATTCATCAAAAGGTGTTTTCAATGAGGCTTGTGGCGATTCAAGGGGCAGGGGGAGAACGAGAAGAGCCCACGTTCTCTGCCCCACGGGCTGTGACCTCATGAGGAAGACAAGCTCGAACAGGGAATACGAGTCCCAGATCTGAAGGCTCAGAATGAAATGACTTTTCCCCAAGATCCGGAAGTAACCTTAAGGAAAGATCATTTTGAGATTTTAGACTAGAGTAATTTAAAATCACTGGATCATGGAATCTGAGGCTGCAAAATGCCTTCAGATATTGTCAGGGCAACCGCCACCTACTGTTGACAAGGACACTGGGATACAGGGTTTTCTGTGACTTATCCAAGGCCCCACAGTCAGGGAGACATTGTGTTTCATTGCACACAGCTGTTGCTTTTTGTGTTTTTCCACAAAGCTTTCCTTCCTACATTTGTGGTCAATATATTTATAAGTGGGAGATCAATATCATCTAATGGGTGGCCCAGTGAAGTGAGGGCCTTAGTTTTCAGGGGAGAGCTCCAGTCAGCAGAAGTGAGATACCCATGGAATAACTCAAGCCTTGAAGCCTTGAAGATCATGTGCTTCTTGGATATAAGAACCCCAAAGGCAGCGCTCAGATACTGAGACACTCTGTTAGTCTCAGGGCAGCCTTACCCCAGAAGTCATATTCTCAGCTTAGCAGAAAGGCATTTCAGGGTGAAGCTAGCATTTCAGCCTAGGCCGCCAGCATAGATTTGCAATCTTAATTAAGCTAAGAGTAGCCTTTTATTCCTTGGAGGTAGAAGGGTTTTTATGGCGTGCAGGATAAAAATTCTCTGGAAATAGAAATCAGAGAAACTTATTAGGGAGACTGCAGCTGAAAGCAAGCTCATCTTAAGCACATCCACCCTCCTGGTACTTTACAAAATCCTTTATTCATCTTCTTAGACATTTAAAAATTGTGAAAATTCACATGGGACTTATTAGATTAAAAATTATCAAAAAATGACTAGCTTTGAGTGATGATTAATTTTATATGCCAACTTGGCTGAGCTATGGTGCCCAGTTGTTTCATCAAACACTGATGCTTGTGTGAAGGTAATTTTGAGATGTGATTAGCATTTAAATCAGCTGTCTTTCAGTAAAGCAGATGACCCTAATAATATGAGAAGATATCATCCAATCAATTGAAGGCCATAAGAGAAAATGTGCCCTGAACAGGAAGAAATTCTGCCTCCAGACAACCTATGGACTCAAGAATGCAACAGCAACTTTTGTTAGAATTTCTACCCAGCAACCAAGTCCTTAAAATCAGTCTCTCTCTCTCTCTCTCTGTCTCTCAATTTCTATCTCTAGGTGTGTGCATGTGCATGTGTGTACATTATCCAGTTGGTTTTTGAACAACATAGGTTTGGACTGTGAAGATTCACTTATACATGAATTTTCTTTCACCTCTACCGCCCTTGAGACAGCAAGATCAAACCTTTCCTCCTCCTCCTCCTCAGCCTACTCAATGTAAAGGCGGTGACCATGAAGAAGACACGTGTTAATCGAATGTTTATGTTATTGGTATTGCTTCTGGTCAACAGCAGGTTATTAGTAGTTAAGTTTCGGGGGAGTCAAAAGTTTAACACAGATTTTCTTTCTCTTTTTTTTTTTTTTTGAGTTGGAGTCTTACTCAGTCACCCAGACTGGAGTGCAGTGGCCGCTCCTGGTCACCGCAGCCTCGACCTGCTGGGCTCCAGCGATCCTTCC
>CAUYQG010089005.1:0-11602 GCA_963574415.1 Tarsius wallacei | reverse complement strand
ACAATATGAACAATAAAGAAAGAGCTACCTTTGTTTTTCCCAGCACCCAGTGTTTTAATCTGGACTTTTCCAATATAGCCACACAGCTCTCTTTGCTAGATAAAGGTGTTTGATGTGCTCTGAATGCCAAGTAATAATACCTACAAAATAAAAGAGTAGAAGGAGGCATATTTAGTCATCATTTGATCGAGTTTATTAAGACTGCTCCGGACCCACTGATACACCTTGTTTTTTAGCTTTTTTTTTGAGTTGGAGTCACCCTCTGTCATCCAGACATGAGTGCAGTTGCCGCTTCCGGCCACCGCAGCCTCGACCTACTGGGCTCCGGCGATCCTTCCGCCTCAGCCTTCCAGGTAGCTGGAATTACAGGCGCACGCTACCACGCCCGGCTAATTTTTTGATTTATTGTAGAGATGAGGTCTCGCTTGCCCAGGCGGGTCTCGAACCCGCGGGCTCAGACAATCCACTCACCTCAGCCTCCCAAAGGCACGGGATTACAGGCTGAGCCACCGAGCCCAGCTGGGAACCTTCTTTTAACACAGCACTGCCACAGGACTGACCCTTCCCCATTGTCTTTTGCCTGTTTAAAGTTGGTGCTAGAAACAGAGCATTTGCACCCCTTTCTCAGGCCAAAGGATGATATAACATTCTCAGCTTTAAAAAAAAAAAAGAAAAAAACTTATTCTTGAATTTTAAAAATGGATGATGGGTATCAGATTGCTAGATTTCATTTAAAACTGTAATGTAAAGATTTGATTTTTAAATGTTAATGTTTGCACTACGCTGAAGATTGTATCCTTAGGAATTATTTAGTTTATGATGAAAACTTTAGATGTCGGCCTAAAAATGGACAAGGCAGTTCAAGTTTTTCAGATTTCAGAATTAAAGAAAAAAAAAGCTTGAAGATTACTGGACTAACATACTTCCCATAAAGTACTAAAGTTTGAAGTGGGTAATTTTTAAGTTGTTTTCTGCCATAGACTCTTATAAACCTGTATATTTTTTCCCATGGATTTTCAAGGACATTTAGTGTCTCCTAAAGCTGATACATTGCATTCCTGATAAAGCATGCTTGAAATTATATGGCATTTTAGGAAAATCTAAACATGCTTTAAATTTTGGTGAAACTTTACACATGTAACTGAACATGTGATCATGTATCCCAGAGTGCCTCAATGGCTCCGTGAAGACTGTTTCAAACATATATGGTAGTAACCTAATTCGTACTGATGTTAAACAGCAACAATTCAGCTTTATCTGTTCAAGCAGCTGAAAATACAGGGGCAGCATGGGCAGGGCTGGATCTAAGTCCTCCATATCACCATGCTCTATGCTTTGGCTCTGCCTTCTTCTGTGTTGGCTTCCTTCTCAGGCAGGCTGTCCCCATGGGATGGCAGGAGCCCCAGGGCTATATCCTACCCACCTCATCATCGCAGCTCAGGAAAAGCTCCAGTACATCTGGTAAAAATCCTGGTCAGGATCTGGTTAGAAGTGCCTATACCATACCATAGCCCTGAGCTGGAGAGGGGGTAAGGGTCAGTCTTATTTGAATCACTTGGAGAATGGGGAAGGGTTGATTCCGGAAGAGAGGATGGGCTGACAAAAAGCCCCAAAATGTTCAGTAGGAAGATGGACCTGAAGATCACAGGTTAACTAATTAATTAATTAGTTAGCCAAACAGACCACAGGCCTCTTCTCTGAAACGTTGTTTCTGTCCTTGTGGCTCCTCCTACCCATACCAGTCAACATTTTCACCTTTGTGATACACATCTGCCCATCGACAGAATGGCATCAGTGATACCTTATGTCCCTGCTTTGGTGAGGTCAAGACTTTTACAGAAATGGCAAAGAATCCCTGACAGTGTATTTTGTGATTTTTTTTAACAGACCATTAGTTATGCTATTTCGTTCATTATAAAAAATCAGAATTCCATCTGTATTATTCTGTCAGGGCTGCCATAACAAAGTACCACAGACTGGGTGGCTTGAACAATAGAAATTTATCTCCTCACAGTTCTAGAGCTTGGAGTCTGAGCTCCGGGTGTCAGCAAAAGTGGTTTCCTCTGAGGCCTCTCTCCTTGCCTTGTGGGTGCCTTCTTCTCCTTGTGTCTGCACATGGTCTTCTTTCTTGTGTGTCTGTGCCCTAATCTCCTTCTCTTGTTAGGACACCAGGCGTAGTGGATTATAGCCCACCCTGATGACCTCCTTTTTCCTTAATCACCTCTTTACAGACCCTGTGTCTAAATACAGTCACATTCTGACTTACTGGGGGTTAGGACTATCAACATATGAATTTGAGGAGGGGACACATTTCAGCCCATAGCACCAGCTGTTGTTTTAATGCTGTGAATGGACTGTATTTTGAAAAATAAAACACAGACCTTTTTTGAAACACAAATTAGTATAGATTCACCTCTGTAAATGCAAACAGATTGTTTCAGTGATGTTGAAGTGTGACGCAGAGAATTGTTATCTGGGCATACTTTTCCCTTTCATAGGAGCAGAGAGAAGACAAAGTATAGAGACGAGGACTGGTTGTGGATTTGCCAAGCATGCTTGGGATTGGATGGTGAGAATCCAGACCTTTCGCCTTCCTAGGCTCAGGGCTGCCATGTTAGGATCATGGCATTGTCCTTGCAGATAGCAACTTTCCTGAAATACTCTGAAGATAGACTTTTGTTGTGAAATGAGCTTCAGGACCTTTTTGGGGAATGGGTAGGAGGCTGCCCCAAGGTAGGACTCTGATGTTGAGTCCAACAGCACATTCCACTGGGTAAGTAGGTTATTGGGCCAAGAACTCTGCTGGGCTCTCATGCCAGCACTGGTGTGTGTGAGTCTTGTCATGCTGGTATTTTGTGTCTTAGGGACCACAGTTTGCAAGCGAGGTTTTATGAGTTCATTTGAGACAAGTTGCTAAATGGCCATTGTTAGTTGGAATGACTTCCCTTCATACCCAGAGTTAATCTTTAAAGTCTGTGCAGATGACAAACCTGTCCATTGTCCTACTTTGTCAAGAAATTGCCCTTGTTCTTGCATTAATTATTGTTTTAATGTTCTTGCATGTTCATTGTCTGGCCCATCTGTGTGTGGAATGAAACATCACAGCTGAAAAGGTGTGGGGCGTAGGTAGCAGCTTGTCAAATTGTAGTCTTCATATTAAAAACCAAAAATCTCTCACCCAAATTTTGCTTACCTGCAACCTAGAAATTTCAATATTTAACGCTTTAGAAAGCTGTATGCTACAGAACATGGTTAAAATGCACATGTTCAGGATGAAGGCCTGAAAACTCCATCCATATGTTATCATCCTTTCATATGTCAAAGTGGCTTGTGTTAACTGATTGAGAAATTGTCTTTTTTAAACAATTATTTTTATTATTATTTTTTTTATAGAGATGGGGTCTTACTCTGTTGCCCAGACCAGAGTGCAGTGATGCGACCATAGCGCACTGCTGTCGTGAACTCCTGGGCTCAAGCAGTCCTCCTGTCTCAACCTCCTGAGTAGCTGGGACGGGGCTACAGACACGTGCCACCATATCCTACTAATTGGGAGATTGTCTTTGTGGAAAGCAGTTCGCAGTCTCTGAGAAAATAGGACCCAAGATCAAGAAGTTTGACAAATAACACTTCCTTGTTATTTCCATGTTAAAATTTATGAATTCCTCATGGGTGAGAAGCTACCCTCTCTCTGTTAGTTTTTTGTGGGTGCCATAACGGAGTACCACAAACTGGGTGCCTTAAAACAACAGAAATGTATTGTCTCGCTGTTCTGGAGGCCAGAAGTCCAAAATCAAGATGTCTCAATGTGTCAGCAGGACCATGCTCCCTCTCTGCTGGCTCTAGGTGAGAATCTTTTCTTGTCTCTTCCAGCTTCAGGTGGTCGCTGGTAATCCTTGGTCCTTGGCTTGTAGATAGCACTTCGGTTACCCGGTCAGCTTCTCCCTGTCTGTCTTCACATCGTCTTCCCTTTGTGCATCTTCCTGTGTTCATATGTCCCCTTGTTATAAGGACACCAGTTTTACTGGATTAGGGCCCACCTAATGACCTCATTTTAGCTTGATGACCTCTGTAAAGATTCTGTTTCCAAAGAAGGTCACATTCTGAGGTACTAGGGGTCAGGACTTCAACATATCCTTTGGGGGAGACACATGTAAACCCATAATACCTTTGGAGCTTTATTTTCTCTCCTCTGTGAAACGTGGTCCTTCATGTTTCCTACTTTTAATGTATGGATCAAACACAGTCTAATGAGAAAATACTGTAGAAATTATATCCACTGGGTGATGGTGGGATGCCCCATGGGACATTAAGAGGCTCCTTATTCCAAGTATATGGTATCTAATGAGCGTTTGGGTCTGACATGTGACTTGTTCTGTGAGATTTTTCAGTTAAAAGTCCCTTGGAAAGTATGAACATTTGACCTGATCTGTGTGTTCACAGTGACTTGGGACCAGACTTGCAAAGAGAATACCACCCAAAGGCAGAGCTGTGCCCTGATAGAGGTCAGGGCTGCTGAGTTCCTGCCTTGTCTTGCCTTGCTGGCCAGTGACTGCTGCCCTGTAGCACGAGTTCAATGTAAATCCTGAGAGCTCTGTCCCAACTCTTGAATCTTTCATGGAGAGCGTGGCAATGTATTCTAGTTTTATTGGTTTGTTTTCATGAACTGCATTTTTGATATTCAAAAGAGGTTCACTTGGGGCAGAGGCTAAGAATGTTTTCAGACTGTTTCTCTTTTGCTTCTTCCTAATAACTTGAATGGTTAAGGAAACAAGGCCCAAAACAAATACACCAAAAAACAACCCTCAGACTAACATTTAAAGGATTTGTGCCTTTTACTTTCTTTTATATACAGCATAGTATAGATGGCTGTTGGAATATATGTGCATCTAGATGGGTTCTTTGAGATGTCCAAAGCACTGCAGAAGTTTCACTTGTTTGTAAGGTCTTCACATTATTCCCATCAACTAAATCAGTTTCTAAGGGCTGCAGTCATCAATGTCACTTTGCTAGATTCATTTCTTCATTCACTCGTTCAGTCAACAATTGTTGGCTCTCTGTTATGTACCAGGCCCTGTGCTGGGCACTGGGGTGAGGACGTGAACCAAAGTCCCTAGTTTCTGCTTACAGGGAGCTTTCATTTTGTGTGTTTTGGTTCTTTGTGACCGGGTCAGGTTGCCCCTGATATCTTATGTTTCCAGGCAAAGCTATCTCCTTTGCCAATTGCCACCTGCAGTTCTAGGCTAAAAGCTGCCATATATGTAACTCTACTGGGTATTATTTGGGTTGTTATACCAAATTTTGCGAAGTTTGAGGTGTCACTTGGTTAGAAGGAATCCTCTTTATTCCATTCCCTAGAGGCTGCTTGCCAAGCTTTGATGAGCCGTAAAACCCAGCTCCATTTTTAACACCAGAGAGCTTGTGACATTTTTTTTGCCTTTTCTGATTTTGGGTCCTCTTTAGAGTATTTTGAGTACTGGGCTCCGTCAAGCAGGTTTTATGTCAGTGCCTCTCAGATGGGCGATGGAATTCTGGGATCAATTTTGTTATATGGCTGCCTCGCAGTGCCACACTTGGAAGTGTTACATCACAAGAAGTGTTCTTTTCATGGTGAGATCTAGATGTGGTAATTGAAATGGGAATGCCTGAAAGAACTATTGATGTCTCCATACTGCATGCTGGAGTCCACAGCCATCTTGCAGGAGAGTGGAAGGGATTTGTTTCCTTGTTCACATCTGATGGAAACAGCATAAATGGTGCTTTCTGTCCTTAAGTACCTGGCGTTTCGTTTACTCCTGGATGGATAACATTGGGTGAGGACTTGTTTATAGTATTTACAATTAGCTGTCCTGAAAATGACAGTTCAGGGACTGAGATGGCAGGAGGGAAGGTTTCTACATGGGTGAGAGAAGTGGGAACTGGTAGAAGATGCCTTAGACGGTTGCATAGTGGGTTGTTTTTTTCTGAAGATGCATCTTATAATAATGATCTTGTGGGGGGAGAGAGGAGGAAATATAAGCAGTATCGTCTGGCTTAAAGTGCTTCATGCTCCCTCTGTATCCTCACACAAATGCAGAATTTTGGGGGCTCCCAAGAGGCTTATGGGCCAACTGGTTTATCTTGTGGATGGGTACACGAAGGCTTAGAATGTCAAGGGACCTATCCAGGTTCATACCAACTTAATGGCTTATTACAGGCCCCTGACTTCCAACCTCTTGTTGTTGTCGTCCTGGACCCCAGGCTGCCTTCTGCATAATTCATTGGCTCTTTTAAGCCTGACTAAAGCTGTTATTGAGCCTGTGGGTCCCTGGAAGAAAGTACAGGGCCCTCCTGGTAATGATTGGGTACCTTTCTGGGTGGCTGCAGCTGTGACCACGTTGATGCTGGAAGGGATGACATTTCTGGGTCTTGTTTTTTAAGCAGGGTCTCATTGCTACGATTAGTGAATGTTTTAAAGATGAATATAAAACAGCCACCCTCCCAAGCAAATCATAAAACAAATTATGCCCTTGCCACCCAGAACTACAGAGAAACAGCAGGCTTTTCGTGGCACAGAGAGTAATGGCTGCAATATTAAAACAATGATGGGAAAACTAGGATCCAATAGCTGAAAGCAGGAAGGAAAACAGCCCTGTAATCCCCTAGGGATAATGGGTCTCAACGACAGGTCCCTGTGATTTATTGTGCTTAATGTACTTATTTTTATTTGTCCCCTTCAACACGGAGCTTTGTCAATGAAGAGATTTGATAATGGTCTGTTTGCAGTCACTTAGACTCTCATAATAAAGCGCCACATTTGGGCTGTCTGTGGATCCGCCAGCTTCATTGGCATTCCCCCTCCGACTTCACCTTCCCTGGCTGAGATGGGATGGATCTAGATAAGGGCTTCTCTGCTTCCCTTCTGCATTCCCATCATGCCGCCCTGTCCTGACTTCTGCCTGGTAGCCTCCTCACTTGGTGGCTGTCCAGGCGCAGCCTGCCTCCTGCATTTGTTTTGTGCTACTTCAAGACTACAGGAAAGAACCCCTTATTCTGCCTATAATAATAATAATTAAGGTCCCTGGCTTGGACTTTATCTTCATGGACGACCAATGAGCGTTTACTGCTTGCAGCTTTTTGAGTAACCAAAAATAAAAGCAGAGGAGTGGGCAGGTGAGGTTTTGCAAAAGAATGGGCTTGATTTAAAGGCTCTAGTGTGTTCTAAACACGGTAACCAGCTGCTTTGCAAAGAGGGGTGTGTTGGATTCAACAGTTGTGAGTGAGTCAACCTGAGGCTTTCGTTTCCTCTTCTTCCTGGACTTTCAGGGAAGGGAAGTAGAAACTCTCCAGGGAGCTCCACAAAAGCTTGGCTTTCTTCAGGCAAAACTGCCCCTAACCTGCTGGGGCTTGAGTGGAGAACTCTAGGACATAAGAGGCAAGGGCGATAACTGACCATCCTCAAGTTTGGTCGGCCACAAGGTGCAGTACTGTGATGCATCTCTCCCTTGGTCCCTGTTGCCCAGCTGGGAGAAAGTGTTGCTTTCATTCAGAATAACAAGAGAGAACATAATTACAGAAAACCCAATCAGACTCTTTTAAACTCAAAATTCTTTTAAAATGCAGAATAAGCAGCAAAAGTCAGGTGCACACCAGGGGTGGGTGTTGGGAGTGGAGGGGGTTCGTGACCCTAAGCCCTACAGACACTGTTAAGTTTGCTTAACAAGGTGTAGCAAGGTGATAGCATCATAGAGGGAGAGATGGGACTAACAGCAGGGCATTGCTCTTGGGCACCTACCTGGGCACACTTTCCTTTCCCTAGGTTTCTGTTAAAAGTTTTAACAGGCTCCCAAACCACTCTGCCTCAATGCAGGTACACTTCTGAGTATACACCAAAAATAATTGAAATCAGGGACTTAAATGGATATTTGCGAACCCATGTTTTTCCAGCATTATTTACAATAGCCCAAAGATGGAAGCAACCCAAGCGTCCATCAGTGGATGAATGAATAAACACAATGTGGTATCTGTACATACAATGAAATATTATTCAGCCTTAAAAAGGAAGGAAATCCTGGCACTGCTACAACACAGAAGAACTTTGAGGGCATTATGCTAAGTGAAATGTCAGTCACTAAAGGACAAATACTTATGATTCCACTTATATGAATCCCTGGAGTCGTCAAATTTATAGTGACAGAAAGTAGAATGGTGCTTTCCAGAGCCTGAGGGAAAAGAGAGAATTGGGAGTTAGTGTTCCACGGGGACAGAGTTTTAATTGGAAAAGATGAGAAAGTTCTGGAGATGCATGGTAGATGATGGTGATGGTATACAACAGTGTGAATGTGTGTAATTCTACTGAACTGTACCCCTAAACGTGGTAAATTTTATGTATATTTTACCACAATGAAAATCTAAATTGTCAGTGGCGGGCAGACTTTAAGGCGGCCCAGGTGATCCCCATTTCCTGATGTTTATGCCCTTGTGTGTAATCTCTTCCCTTGGGTATGTGAGGGACTTGAGACTGGCTTCTAACCAACAGACTATAGCAGAGGTGAAGGGATGTCACTTCTGTGATTACGTTCCCTTACATGAGACCCCATCATCACAATAGACCCTAGAGGTTCTCCTTGCTGGCTTGATGAAGTTGGTATGTCGGGGAAGCCCAGGTGATAAGGGACCATGAGTGGCTTTGAGGAGCTCAGGGTGATCCCATCAACAGCCAACAAGAAGGCAGGGTCCTCAAGCACAAGGAAATGAATTCTGCCGGCTTCTGAGTGAGCTTATAGGTGGATTCTCACCCAGAGTCTCTGCATGAGAACACCACCTGGGAACACCTTGACTGCAACCTTTTGAGACTCCTAAGCTGAATGCTCAGCTGAGCCATGGCCAGACCCATATGTCTGAGTCACAGAAACTGTGAGATAATGCGTGCTGTTTGAGCTACCAACTTGGTAGTAATTTGTTACGCAGCAGTGGGTAACTCATACATAGCCTCATAGGAGACTGGGCTGAATTTATTCATCCTAGTTTTCCATCCTGGTCACCTCAGGTCTCCATCGTCTCTTCTTGTCCCTGGGAGTGTGCAGATGGCTTGTTTTTCTATTTTTTATTGATGTTCAAATATATTCACTGTTAGAACCAATTCAACCTCCCAGGTCCTTTCTGTTCCCTCTGGTTTCTGGTTTGTGTGACCCATCCAGAGACACAGGGTACCAACTTGCCCACCTCTGTGCAGGCGCATTCTTCTCCCCATCCCCCAGCCCACCCCCATTGGCAGGGGCCTGACCCCCTATCTTTTCTCATAATGCTCACAACACAAAATGCAGGTGGTCAGGTTTTCTAGGGTGACTAATTTCAAATATTCTTCCCCGTTTGTTGTCCTCATAAACCATTAAATTTGTCCCAGAAATTCTATTTTGGTGTATAAGCTCTTATTGGACAGGCTCCCATGCCATAAATTAAGAAGAGCCACTGCAATTTTTTGAGCACCTGCCGAATGTCAGGCACTTGATTAATGATTCTCATTGTGTCTTTCCAGCAGCACTGATGAGGTGGGCGCCATGGGTCCCGATTTACAGAGGAGCACACTGAGACGCAGTGAGGGTCATTTCCTTGTCCAAGGTCACACGGAGCTTGTATGGGACCAAACCGGTATGGGAACTCCAAAGCCTTGCTCTGACTTGCCTGGGATCACTGCCTGAGGGGAGCACAGTCCAGTTTCTGCTAGATCTTGTGTCCCAGTTTTGCTTGCAAAATAGAGTTGCTGCACACAGAGGCCACCTGGAGGTTTCTTTTTCTTTCTTTTCTTTTTTTTTTTTTTGAGTCGGAGTCTCACTCTGTCACTCAGACTGGAGTGCAGTGGCACAAATCACAGCTCGCTGCAGTCTCGAGCTTCTGGGTTCAAGCAATCCTCCTGCCTCAGTCTTCCAAGTAGCTAGGACTACGGTCATGCATCACCACCCCTGGCTAATTTTTTAATTTTAATTTTCTTTCGTAGAGAAGAAATCTCGCTATATTGCATAGAGTGGTCCCAAACGCCTGAGCTGAAGCAATCTTCCTGCCTTGACCTCCCAAAGTGCTGGGATTATAGGCGTGAGCTGCTGTGCCTAGTCCCACCTGGAAGCTTCTAATCATTCATTCTGATGGACCACATTGGGTCAATGTTGGTGGGGGTCGAGGCACAGCTGAAATCTTACATTGAAATAAGGAGAGGAGACCAACTGGCCAGGAATAAAGGTTGCAGCAGGAGTGTGAGGTGTTCAAAGTGGTTCTCACCATGGCTGAGTTCGAGAATCCTATGGGAAGACAACATAGGATGATGCCTGGACTCTACCCTTAGAAGTAGTGATTCAGCTGGGGGGTTTTTTTGGTGTGTCTTGGGCATTGGAATAAAAAACTCCCCAGGTAATCAGCATATGCAGCCAGGATTTAGAACACTGGGAAGAGGGTCCTCCATATGGTGGAGGTTGAGCAGGAAGTAGAGAAGACAGAACCTTGGGATGAGGGCAGGGCCCCAGCCACCACCACAACTTCCCTTCCTTTCTACAGGCAGCCCCTGAGTGCTCATAACCTTGGATTTGTAGAGTTCAGACCTTCAGGGCTGGCTTCCAGAAGCCCCATTTGGGAACCCATGCTCTTCCTGTGGGACTGTTAGAGCCCTCATCTTCCTACTCAACATGTAGCTAAAGAAGCAGAAGTGCCCCATAGGATTTGGGACATACATCCAGTGGACCTTAATAAGTCCGCTGTTTGTGCCTGCATGGACTGCCTTTTGTCATTACTTAGAGTTCATGGTTAAATGTGGGGTTTGTGTGTTTTTTTTTCATGTTACTTGAATACCTCTCAAGGAGAGGGTTTGGATCGCTAATGCCTTGAGGGTGGGGACCCAATGTTTGTGTCTGCTAGAGTGGATGATGGGTTGATTTACCATTTGTAGATGTTTCATACAACTTAACTTAATGATTGATTTAAATAGCTTTTGAAAGTAGATGCACAGAGAACCTAAGGGCACTTAGGGAAGTGGAAACCTCGGTGATTTTCACCCTATTTAATTATTATTATTATTTTTTTTTTTGAGTCACGGTCTCACTCTGTTTCCTAGGCTGGAGTGCAGTGGCACCATCCTGCCTCACTGCAGCCTTGAAGACTGTCCTTCTACCTCAGCCTCCTGAATAGCTGGGACTACAGGCATGCACCACCATGCCTGATTAAGTTTTTTTATTTTTGTAGAGATGAGATCTTGCTGTGTTGCCCAGGGTAGTCTTGAACTCCTGGGCTCAAGCAATCCTTCTGCCTCAGCTTCCCAGAGTGCTGGGATTACAGGCATGAGCCACGGGAGTGGCCTACCCTATTTAAATGTGTGAGTCTTCATTAACTCAGCCCCTGCCTTCTTTTTTGTTTTGGAGTCTCACTCAGTTGCCCAGACTGGAGTGCAGTGGCCGCTCCCGGCCACCACAGCCTCGACCTGCTGGGCACCGGTGATCCTTCCGTCTCAGCCTTCCAAGTAGCTGGAACTACAGACACGTGCTACCATGCCCGGCTAATTTTTTTGATTTATTGTAGAGATGAGGTCTCGCCAAGTTGCCCAGGTGGGTCTCGAACCCGCCGGCTCAGGCAATTCACTCAC
>CAUYQG010089004.1:0-19048 GCA_963574415.1 Tarsius wallacei | reverse complement strand
TAGCAGGGCTCAGTGGCTCAGCCTGTAATCCCAGCATTTTGGGAGGCTGAGGTGAGTGGATTGCCTGAGCCCGCGGGTTCAAGACCCGCCTGGGCAACTTGGTGAGACCTCATCTCTACAATAAATCAAAAATTAGCTGGGCGTGGTAGTGCGTGCCTGTAGTTCCAGCTACTTGGAAGACTGAGGTGGAAGGATCGCCAGAGCCCAGCAGGTCGGGGTCGGGGCTGCGGTGGCCGGGAGCGTGCCACTGAACTCCATTCTGGGTGACAGAGTAAGACTCCAACTCAAAAAAAAAAAAGAGTGTGGCCTGAAGACTCAAGGCATTGGAAACATCTGGAAAGATGATCGCTGTTAAACATGCAGGTTTCTGGGCTCTAAGGCAGACTTAGAAATTTAGTGTCACAAGGACTAGGGCCCAAGCATCTCCACTATAAACTAGATTTCCCAGATGAGTCTTATTTTTGCACAAGAAAGGCTGAGACCCATTGGTAAGGTGGTGAACTTGGGTTCAAACAGATGGGAGCTCTTTGGAAAAATGCAGAACATCTCTGAGCCTCAGTTTTCTCATCAATAAGATAGAGCCAAGAATAAGACTTAACTCTCAGCTGGAGGAATTATATTAGATAATGCAAGTGAATTTTTTGTAGAGAGCTTATTAGCACCCAGCAAGCCCTGAATAAGTGGAAATTTAAGTTATAATCGATATTAATCGTTACCACTCTAAATTTGCACCCCCACCTTAAGCCTGGCATTTTAGTGATACCAAAAACTCTTAAGAAATGTGTGTTGAATTCATGAATAAATGGTTTCACTATCATTATATATATGGTACTTTTTCTAGGTGCCAGCTGGATTGTGGTTTCATATAGGTGAGACAGAAGAAAAGACCGGAGAGGTAGGGTAGGGCCTGAAAAATGGCATGCCATTCAGATAAATCATGCCAAGGGTTAAATTCCCTTTAATTGTTTTCTAATGTGGCTGTCATTTATTAATAATTAGCAAAGCCAAAGTTCCCAGATAATCACAATGTGTTGCTGAAACGTGGCATAAGTTTAAATACCAGGCCTACAACCAACATTTCTGAAAAGGATTGCCTAGTTCTTTATAACTCCAAAATAAACACATCTCCAATGACAAGGAACTCCCTTCTCTGTGAGCTTCCGGGGAAAGCCAAGGTATTTGTGTAGCTGTCACACCCCTGGTTGAACTCTTAAAAGAGGTTATTCCTTCATGAACTCAGCAGGATAATATTTGCTAATCTTCCTATCTCGATTCTTCAGCTACACTTCAAGAGCTCTTTCTTTAAGAAGACTGAACACCTCTAACAAATTGTTCACATTTTTAATATTTTATCTATCTATTGTGGGTTTTTTATAAACACAAATTTTAGAAAATTCTGGACAGATGGTAGGTATGGTAGTACATTTTTACCTTTTGCCTTGGCATATTAGCAATTTATTGCTACCTGAGAAGTGTTGAAATATTTCCCAGTAGCATGGTGGAAAACTGTCTCATTCATTCAACAAATACTTAATGAGCATCTTCTCCAGGCCACACACTCTCCTAGTCCTTGGGATTCATTAGTGAACAAAACAAAGAACCCTACACTCATAGAGCTCCCAAGCCAGTGGAGGAGATCAGACAAGAAACACCCTTAATAACCAATCTAGGTGTCCATCAATGGCTGCCTGAATAAAGAAAATGTGGTACATCTATACCATGGAATACTATGCCGCCATAAAAGAGAATGAAATCATGTCCTTTGAAGCAATGTGGATGGAGCTGGAGGCCATTATCCTGAGTGAAATAACTCAGGAACAAAAAATGAAATACTGTTTTCACTTGTAAGTGATAGCTAAACAGCGGGTACTCATGGACATAAAGATGAAAATAATAGACACTGGGGGGCTCAAAAAGTGGAGAGGATAGAAGGGGGATAAGGGTTGGAAAACTACCTGTCAGGTACAATGTTCAGTGTTTGGGTGATAGGTACATGTACACCAGAAGCCTAATACCCACCAGATGCAATATATCCATGTAACAAACATGTGCATGTGTCCCCTAAATCTAAAGAAAAAGGAACACACCTAGTAAATGAATAAATTACACAGCAAGTTTTACAAGGTGATAAGCTTTAGAGAAGAAGGCAGCTCAGGTTGAGAGAAATAGAAGTGATGGGCGGGCTACCAGGACCACCTTACTGAGAACATGATATTTGTGCCAACCCTTAAGGAGGTGAAGGGATGAGCCAGGCAGATTTTGGGAGCCAAGCAGCCCAGGCAGAGACAAGTTGACATCGGGACAGCATGGGGTGGTGGCTAAAAGCAAGGGCTGTCAAGTTGGGCTGTCTGGGTTGGAGTCCCTGTTTTACCATTTTCCAGCCATGTGGGTTTTTTTTGCAAGCTATGCCTCACTTTCCTCTTTATGCAATGCGGATGATATTAAGGATTCTGCTGATACAAGCTGACTAGCCAGGGATCAGCAAACTACTGCCTGTGGGCCAAATTCTGCCCACCTATTGTTTTTGTAGATCAAGTTTTATTGGAGCACAGCCACACTCACTCATTCAGGCATTGTCTATGGCAGCTTGTAGGCTACAATGGCAGAGTTGAGTTGTTGCAACAGACACTGCCTCACCTGCAAAGCCAAAAATATTTACTATCTGGCCCTTTACAGGAAAAATTTGTTGACCCTTGAACTAGACTAAAAGTAAAGGCATATCTATGAGTAGAATCCGCCTTTGGATCAACATTATTTTCCTCTCCTAAGATTTTGTTTCTCTGGGAAACATCCCAAAGAGCCTGTAAAGAAATCACACAACACAGCAAGAATTTAGGATATCAGAAAGCATGTAAATGCTAAGATAAAATAAAATGGGTTATCTGTAAATAGCTGTTCATCTGAATTATTGATAAACCAATGAAGTGGAAACGAACACTGTCAAACTCAGTATTGTGCTCACATCATCTAAAAAAACAAATACCACCTCCATCTTGTTTCCAGTGGAAAGATCCTTTACAAAGGTTAGCATAGAGGGGACACAACCCCATACTGGAAGTCCCCAAGGACAAAAACATCAGAACAAAAGGCCAACCTCATTTCTGCATATCCCTACTTGAAACGTGGGCTTTTCTACTGGCCACCAATTTGATTCTTAGTTTTAAGCTTCTCTCAAATCTTGGATGAAAAAAAAGGTAAAACAGCCTGCATAGATCTCAGGGTTGCAGAAAATGGAAACGCACATGAATTAGAAACTTCTCAATGATAGGGCCAGCAGCTGACAGTTTTACTTATCTTTCTATAATTAAATTTAGTTCACTAAAATTAGAACAGACCTCCGGAGAAAGGTTAGACCTGGAAGCTACTGCCCATATTTATAGATAATTCACTTAATGCTAGTGACTGTTCTAAGCCCTTTATTTATATAAGTATTATCTCATTTAATTCTTGCCACAACCTTAAGAACTATGATACCGTCATTATTCCCATATTTCTGATGAAGAAACTGAGGCACAGAGCTTAGAAACTTGCCAACATCATACACCAAGTAAATGGTAGAGTTGGGATTTGAAGCCAGGCTTCAGGTTCTAGAATTAAGACTCATGACCGCTATATGTATTTCATCACTTCTCATGATAAACCAATCTAAGCCCCTGACTTGACAAATGAGCAAAGCAACTGCGACTCCTGCAGCAGCAGAATAGGATCTGGGACATGAGGGGCATGTTCTGCCTCTTTCTGCCACCAAGTCTTTTCATTATGAGACATATACCTTCATAATAAGGTAAACCAGACAGCATTTAAAAATCCAGAGGCTTAAAGTTTTCCTCTTTCATAAAACAGAGCACACACACGATAGACTTATTACTAGCTTTATCTAATAACCAAGTTGTTATCAAAAACCCATATTAATCACGGCTGCAGCTACTGAAATGTTGCCCCTGCATTCAAAAAGTCCAGAGGGAAAGACAAGCCACTTTCCCCTTTCAGATCTCAAAACAGCCTGTGCCCAAATCTTTTGCAGAAATCAGCCCAGTTATGCCGTTCATTTAATCACGACACAATTCTTCCTGCTGGAGTTTGCTCATTTCAAGCTACTCCAACATCATTAATCTATAAAGAAGATTCTGATCAATCTCCATTGACGTGAACAGTTATTAGCTGTCACACAGCTCAGACACTGATCAATCCAGTTTTCTTCCTAAATCACAAGATAGATGTGAAAGAATCACAGAATTTTATCCCAATCATCTTCTGGAAAAGACCTGTAAGTATAGATATTTATATTGCTTACCCATGAATTACAATCGGCCGTGTCTTTGTTGTCCTCTCTAATCTAACTGAATTAAGCTTGGAGTAGGAACTTGAGTCTGTTTAAAAAATATTTTTTTGGTGAAAAATGCATCCTGAAATGGCAGATCGTATCGAGTGTCTGAGAAATGGCCCAGCTGGCATAGCTGTGACTCCCACGATACCTTTTGTTGCCAGAGACCTCCGCTACTGTGAATCTTGGGGCCAAAAATATGCAATCTTTTCATCGAACCATTAAGAAATTCCGTTCCTTTCCTTTGAGAAGGGAGGCAGACTGAGTCCCTGAGTAAGTGCACGAATTAGTGTGTGTGTGTGTGTGTGTGTGTGTGTGTGTGTCTGTGTGTGTGTGTGTGTGTGAGAGAGAGAGAGAGAGAGAGAGAGAGAGAGAGGAGAGTTGAGGAAGAGGAAGGAGGGGAGAGAAGAGACAAAAAGAATGAAGAGAAATTGAAACTGGATTTCCTGCTTCTTACTTTAATAAGACTATTTTGAAGAAATATACTGGAGTTAGGAAAGGATTCCTCTTTTAAAAATCCCCTTTTCCTCAGGGATCTACAAACGGTAATTGGATTGTAACTGTGCAAACTGTCCTTATTAGGAATCAGACAAAGAATGTTGGATGCCTCTGGTAAAACCCCTGAGAGCATGATAAAGTACATAGGATGCTTTCTTTGTTTAAGACAAATTCTCAGTTCTTAAATTATATTTTAAAACTACTGACTTTTTCATTTTTCTAACACAAGCTGCAAACATTAAAAAACAAAAAGGTTTCTTTCTCTTTTACACTGAAGCATAACACATGCTCTGCATTTTATGCTCTTTGTGGGACAATAGTCCTTGAGAATCTGTTCATTTCCTGAACAGAGGGTGTGGAGGTCAGAACGAATGTATCCACATGGCCATGTTTAAGAGGCTGCAGGTGGGGGTGGGGATTTGGAGTGGGATCCACAAAGCGCAGAGGGAAAAGGAAAGATTAAAAACATCTTCCAATCACTAATTACCTTGATCTCCATGCATTCCACATGGCACTATACCAAATACAACTCAAAAAGACATCTTTGTTTCCCAGTCGATATGAAGTTATAGTTCTCTCATGGGTCTCAAGTGAATTCCAGCAAAAGAATCACTGTGATTACAATTGACAACAGGGAAATGATTTCATGGAAGATCTTACTGATTCAAAATTAAGGAACTCAGTATGGTTTTACTAGGATTCTGTGAGGTTAATCATGTAAGCCACACATAGCCTCTGTTGCTGCTGAGGAAGAAATTTAAAAACAATAAAATATGCCACAGATGGTTTTCTTTACTAAAACCATTAAACTTAAAGGGAAATCCAGACTAAATTCTACCTGTTACTGCCTATACCTCCACTTCCACTACCCTAAAAACTCAGATGTTGAAAATACTCGTAATTTTAGTAGATAGTTCATATGGTTCACATTGGATATTCATCAATAGAAGTCATACCCTCATTTAAAGTTATTTACTATATTAATATTATTATGTTAACATATTTAATATATTATTTCACAGGAAACTGATACATATGCAATTTATTTTGCATTGTTAGGCAAATTATCTTTTAGCTTATGAATAGATGACAGCAACATGTAGCGCTGACTGAGCATTAAGTGTCAGGTATTGTTTCAAGCATTTTATGGGCACTGACTCATTTAACCATCAAAAGAATTCAAGAAGTAGGATACATTATTTTCCTCATATTACAGATGAGGAAACAAGCTCAGCGAAGTTAAGTTACTTGCCCCAAAATTCACAGCTCTCAGTTATGCAGCTTTAACCCCAACCACTACGAAGCTTGTAAATTATCTGGAAGATAAAGCCACAATGAAGAGTCAGCACTAGTAGGGAGCCATGTTATAAGTGCCCAATGAAAAAGAGACAGCGGCCCGGGCTCGCTGGCTCAGCCTGTAATCCCACGCTTTGGGAGGCTGAGGTGAGTGGATTGCCTGAGCCCGCGAGTTCGAGACCCGCCTGGGCAACTTGGCGAGACCTCATCTCTACAACAAATCAAAAAATTAGCCGGGCGTGGTAGCGCGCGCCTGTAGTTCCAGCTACTTGGAAGGCTGAGGCGGAAGGATCGCCGGAGCCCAGCAGGTTGAGGCTGCAGTGGCCGGGAGCGGCCACTGCACTCCAGTCTGGGCGACAGAGTGAGACTCCAACTCAAAAAAAAAAACAAAAAAAAAAAACAAAAAATCAGATTGATACAGTTAGATTTTAAACATAAACAGAATCAACCAGATTTATCAAATTTTAGTAACCTTATTATGCTCTGATCTTCTTTTCTGAAAAAACTGATATTCTTTTGTTCGCTAAGATTTGCATTGTTGGAGCACTGTAAATGTAGTTACAGTTTCACATTTTAATGTATTATAAATTTTGTACTTATGCAAAGCAATAACATTGAAATCTTACTCGTTAACAGGGTGGAAGAATGAAAGAAAAGAAAGATGAAAGAATGTTGAACCACTTTGTATGGCTGTATGATGGAAGGAAACGGAGCTGAGAGCGCTTGCAGTAGAACACTTGGATGGCTTCAACAAGATAACGATGCTAAGCCATGGCTTTGGAAATTCTCTAATTGCTTCTCTCGTCCTGAGCAGACGTTGCCACATAGTCCCCAAACGGTAACTATGTGCAAGAGTAAGGACATAGCAAATTACTTTTTTTTTTTTTTTTTTTGAGTCAGGGTCTCACTTTGTGGCCCAGGCTGGAGTACAGTGGCACAGTCACAGCATACTGCAGCCTTGACCTCCTGGGCTCAGGCAGTCAGCCTCCCAGGTGGCTGGGAATACAGGCCTGTGTCACTGTGCCTGGCTAATTTTTAAAAATTTTTTGTTGAGACGGAATCTTGTGTTGTCTAGGCTAGTCTCGAACTCCTGGGTTCAAGTGATCTTCCTGCCTCAGCCTCCCAAAATGCTGGGATAATTGGTGTGAGCCACCACACCCAGCTGCAAATTCCGTATGCAAATAGATGAGAGGTCCATTTAGTCTGGGACACAGTCTCTCTAATCTCTCTTCCTGTAATCTGTGCCAAGGTTTCCTGTATATCCTGCTCATATTGCCCCTTGTAGCACATTATTATGGTTCCTGGCTCAACAAGAGCATAGTTTTTTGTTGTTGTTGTTATTGTTTAAGTCGGAGTCTACTCTGTCACCTAGGCTGGGAGTGCCGTGGCACGCTCATGGCTACTGCAACCTTGACCTGCTGGGCTCAGCAATCCTTCCGCTTCAGCCTTCCAAGTAGCTGAACCCACATCTGCATGCCTCCATACCCAGCTAATTTTTTGATAGATTGTAGAGATGAGATCTCACCATGTTGCTCAGGATGGTTTCGAACCCCTAGGCTCAGGCAATCCTCTCGTCTCTGCCTCCCAAAGTGCTGGAATTACAGGCATGAGCCACTGTGCCCGGCCAAGAGTATAGTTTTTTAATGCCCATATTCAACTCTGAGAAACAGTAGATGCTATAAATATTTAATGTTAAAATTTCGGTAAGATTTGTTTCTCATTAAAGTTGCAGATTCCAAAGATAAATTTATATTGTCTGGTAAAATCAGAGGAGAGCTCCAAGTAAATCTTATTTTCCTGTAGATTCCTGAGTTTTGAGTCCTGTAATTTAGGGAAGATTGAAGAGATTCTTTTTTGTTGTTGTTCAAGATCACTCTTGAATATTTGTATTTCTAGCTTTCCTACTTTATCTTTTCATTGTAATTTTGACATTTTCTGGTTTCATTTCATGTACTCGTGTTACCACCTTTCTATTTTTTGTTTTCTATTATACTCGGGATTCAAATGAGACTTTACTATAGTTTTATATAGGGGTATTAATAACTTTAAAAAACTTATTTCTGTGTTTTCTCGATTTTCACTATCTAGTTGTCTTTGTTGCAAGGCACTGAGTAATTTAGGTCATTTCAGGAATATTTTACTTTAGGGACAGCTGACAGGGGTTGGCATCTCAAACAGGACTTCCTGGGATAGGATGGTGGTTCTGGTCCTCATGGAGTCACCCAATTCAGAATTGTACTCTCAACTTTATAGATCTTAAAACTCAATTTTGTCAATGGCATGCAGAATGGAGTAGTTTCAGGGGACCAACTCACAATAATCCTGCCCTTAAGAGCCTGATGTAAATAAATCAGAATGCCGGTGTGTTAATTTCCAGTTTGAACTGTAATTACCAAAAGGGCAGAGCATTTTTTGTTGGCTGGTCGGGCCATTGCTGTTACCTTCCTTTTAGGAAAAGTTTAACTGAAAATCCCGATTTCTCCCAGATGGGCATATACTCCCAGATGAGTGTAGAATCAACAAAAGGAGTGTAGAGTCACAACATTGTTGCAGGCAGATGGCCTCTTCTGTGCTCTGAAGGTTGCGTGTCTCAGTCACCTGTAAGGGCATCTTCATCTTGATGGTTCTTACAGTCTACTATACAGGCTGATTAGTCAGATCATCCTTCAGTGGCTAGGTACTATGCTGAGTGATTCATGTGCACCATCTCATCCTGTCTTTCTGAGAACTCTGCAGTTGCATTCTCTTGTGCCCAATTTATGGATGAGTAAACTGAAGCATAGAGAGGTTAAGTAAGTTACCCAAGGGCAGACAACTATTGAGTATCAGATTCACACCCTTGTCTGTGCTGCTAATGCTGTACTTATAACCTCCTTTGTAATATACTGGCCTTC
This sequence comes from Tarsius wallacei, assembly GCA_963574415.1. Lineage (NCBI taxonomy): Eukaryota > Metazoa > Chordata > Mammalia > Primates > Tarsiidae > Tarsius > Tarsius wallacei. Next base: position 10,036 of record CAUYQG010089004.1, on the reverse strand, counting down.
TGTGTCTACGCTGGAGTCATATGACAAACTGTCCTGTACTTTTTCCCAGATTGTTTTCTAATTTCTTTAGTTCTTTTTACTTGGCTACAATATAATTGTTGTCATTATGGCTTTAGGCCATGATATTGTGAAATTTATTAAATGTCATCAGCCACATGGGTGGACAGATGTCTGATATCACCCATAATGTTTGGAGTCTTCTCCTTTGGAGGATCTTACTAAAGTACCCTTAGGAGCTGACTATAGGCGCTATTCAGTATTGTTCTCAAGCCACTTTGTAAGCCATCTTTATTGAGAGCTATTTGTGACCAGGTTGTTTTCATACCACCTATTTTGTCTTCAGAAGATTCAGTGAGGCAAGGGGAAGTTACCAAAGGGAATTCTCTGAGGCATAGTGGCTTGCTGAGGATTTAAACAGGCCTCCCAACCTGTCTCTTAAGGTTCAGGAAGAGCATAGCCTTAATTTTACTCATGTGTTTGTATTCACTTTCTCTCTGAAGAATGCCCCTGGGGCTTTTCTTTTTCTTTTGAGAGACAAGGTCTCACTCTATTGCCCAGGCTGGAGTGCAGTGATGCAGTCACAACTCACTGCAGTCTTGAACTCCTGGGCTCAAGCAATCCTCTTGCTCAGCCTCCCAAGTAGCTGGAACTACAGGTGCGTGTTACCACACCTAGCTTAATTTTACAAATTTTGTTTAGAGACAAGGTCTTGCTATGTTGCCCAGGCTGGTCTTGAACTTCTGGCCTCAAGTGATCCTCCTGTCTTGGCCTCCCTGGGATTAGGTGCTGGGATTACAGGCGTGAGCTACCTTGCCTGGGCTTGCCTGGTTTTAGCTAGCTGCTATTCCATTTTGTTTGGTTGTGATTGAATGATGTAAACAAAATTGGACACTCTATTTTCAGTGCTGTAGGATATGAGTAACCAAAATAGTCACTGGCCTCACTCAACTAACTTGTGTTCTGATATTCTTTTCTCAGAAAGAGTACATGGAGAACAAGAAAGTTGCTGTGGAATTAAAGGATGTACCATCTCCCCTTCATGCTGGTTCTAAACTTTTTCCAGCTGTCCCACTTCCTGATATTCATTCTCTTCAGCAACCTAAAATACAGCTTTCAAACGTCCCCAAAGTAAGCTGCTGTGCTCATTGCCCTAATGAACCCTCCACTTCACCAATGCATTTTGCTAGTGGTGGTGGTGGCGGCGGCAGTGGTGGAGGTACTGGTAGCTTGATTCACACGGGCGCACTGTTAGACTCGCAGAACACCAGGACAATCACATGTCAGGTGGGGTCAGGGTTTGCTTTCCAGTCTGCATCTTCACTCCAGAATGCCTCGGCGAGGAACGGTTTAGCAGGCATTGCAAGCGACTTCCCCAGCATGTGTCTAGAGAGCAATCTGTCTTCCTGCAAACACCTGCCCTGTTGTGGAAAACTCCATTTCCAGTCGTGTCATGGTAACGTGCACAAGCTGCATCAGTTCCCGACTCTGCAGGGCTGCACCTCTGCCGGCTATTTCCCCTGTTCAGATTTCACAAGTGGGGCTCCAGGGCATTTGGAAGAGCACAGGTCACAGTCGGAGCTCACGCCTCACTTGTGCACCAACTCTTTGCACCTTAATGTGGTACCTCCGGTTTGTTTAAAGGGCTCACTTTACTGCGAAGACTGTCTGAACAAGGTTTGTGTCTTTTAATTTTTTATGTTGGGTGCAGCTGAGGATTGAGGGATGACTATTTTGAAGTGGATTTATCTTAGGAAGTCTTCATTGTGTGTGGTCTTGAAGGTTCTTCTATAGTGTAGATCACTTCCCATCACCATAACTGCTTCTAGTTCTGAAAGGAACAAAGGGGATAACAGGAGACTATTCCAAGGTGCAGGGTCATTATTTATGTAGTTTATGCTTTTGGAGCCTCTTGCTGCAATCAGTCAATTTCCTACATGTGAACCTAGTTTGGCACACTCTCCATATTCTCTTTTGCCTTTAAATGCTAGAACACAATTGATTTCTTATCAGTTAGACTCAGCTTATATGTTGGCCCATTTGTGTAATATAGGTATCACATGTTGTCTTTTTGTAATAATGCCAGGAACTTGAAAGTCAGCCTCAGTCACTCTGTTGTTCAAAGGAAGACTACTCTTTATATAAAGTGTGGGTGAGGTCTTCACTGCAGCAGACAAATGCCCTAGACATCTGGTCATGTGACTGTCTTCGCTGGTCATTTCAAGTCATTTCTGGAAATGAGTTTATGAATTGATAGCAAATGATTCTAGGAAAGATGATTTGAAAATTTGTTTTGTCAGAGATTAGCAGGTAAAAAGGTAAAACACTTAGGATGCATTCTCAGTTGTATATAACTCTAGGTTCTGAAATGATATGTCTGAAATCTCCTCCTTTTTAAAAAAAAATTTATAACAGCCGGCAAGAAATAGTATAATTGATGCTGCTAAAGTCTGGCCAAATATACCACCTCCAAATACTCAACCTGCACCTCTTGCTGTCCCTCTGTGTAATGGCTGTGGAACCAAAGGAACAGGGAAGGAAACCACGTTGTTATTGGCGACCAGTCTAGGCAAAGCTGCTTCGAAATTTGGTAAATGACAGTATGGCATAAAATGTGCATATTTAAATACTTTTCAATATCTGATACTAATACTGCATTTAATCACCTTAAGAAGAGTACTTGTGGTTCTACTGTGTATGTGAGTCTCCATTTCCATCTCTTGGCCAAAATCTTTTTATTATAGACAGGAAGTCATTTGCCCTGTATCTTGGACTGAGACTGAGATCAGAAGCTGTGTGTTAAAAAAGGGGTAGTATATTAGGAGAAATAAAGTGCCAGAGGAGACTTGGTGTTTACTTTGGTCCGTAATCACACTTGTTGATTGTATACCCCCAGACATGTTAGTATGTATAATGACTTACTAATGGCTGATTAAAAAACAGTATTTGAAAACTGAAGAGTTCTCAGTTAGGATCATTTCTCCAAAAAGCAGTTAATGTGATATTTTATCTTTTTTTTTTTTTTTTTTTTTTGAGTTGGAGTCTCACTCTGTCACCCAGACTGGAGTGCAGTGGCGGCTCCCGGCCACCACAGCCTCGACCTGCTGGGTCCAGCGATCCTTCCGCCTCAGCCTTCCAAGTAGCTGGAACAACAGGCGTGCGCTACCATGCCCGGCTAATTTTTGATTTATTGTAGAGATGAGGTCTCGCCAAGTTGCCCAGGCGGGTCTCGAATCTGTGGACTCAGGCAATCCACTCACCTCGGCCTCCCAAAGTGCTGGGATTACAGGCTGAGCCACCGAGCCCGGCCAATATTTTATCTTTTGAAAACATTTTTAAAATGTTCAATCAGATGTTAATGCAGCGTTTAGAAATAATTTAAAATCAACAACAGTTAACAGCTTCCCTCGTTGGTGTTCTATATAACACTGAGTAAGTAGGTAAGAACGGGCTGAGCATGAACAAATGAACAACAGGTCCCAGAGCTGCAGCAGCCAGTCAGTGTTCAGAGACACATCACTGCTCAGCATGAGAATGACTCTTGCTTTCAAGAGAATTTACTGGGGGCTTAAAGTCACTTGGCCTTGAGATTTGAGCTCCCCTGAAAAGCAGGAATGGACTAATACTTTGACAACTTGGTTGGTAGCTTTTTAAGTCAACCAGTGCAGTTGGCATCCTTAAAACTTAGTATCAGTAATTTAGTTTTTCTACCCCAAGGATGATAGTTAGCTACCTATTATTTTAATTTGCTGTTTTTTCCACTACATGTAATTGAAAGTGTTAACATTTTTTAAGGATCACCAGAAGTTGCAATAGCTGGACAGGTGCTAGAAAACTTACCTCCCATTGGAGTTTTTTGGGATATTGAAAACTGCTCCGTACCCTCTGGCCGGTCAGCTACTGCTGTTGTGCAAAGAATCCGTGAGAAATTTTTTAAAGGCCACAGAGAAGCAGAATTCATCTGTGTGTGTGACATCAGCAAAGAAAACAAGGAAGTTATTCAAGAGCTGAACAACTGCCAGGTAAAAATAATTTTTAAAAAAATTTTATGGTAGAATAAGCATGTGATTTTTTTTAAAGAACTCTGATTTAAAATTTGTTTAATATTGCATTTGTGCTAAGTTTTCAAATAAAAGAAATTAGTAAAAGATCATTTTGAAAGTGCTAGGAAATAATTTAATCACATTTGATCTTTAAATAATGCTCCTTAACTTATATTTTAATGCCATACCACATCATGTTGACATGTATTGTTTCTTTGGAATTTCATAACTGCTCTGTGAACCAGGAACATAGGGTTTATTATTTGCAATTTACAAATGAAATGAAAAGGAATTCTTTAAGATCACATGACTGATAAGCAGAAGAGCTCGGGTTTATATATCTAGGTTTTCTAACCCCCGAAACCTGTGCTTTTAAGCTGGAGCTAGAATCCGGGTCTTTTGACTCTTAGACAGTTAATTATATTGATAGTCCATATTGCTATCTAAAATTATACATTTCTGTTCTTTACAAAAACTAGCAAATCTTATTGTGCATTGCAGGTGCTTCAGGCACCTCTCAAAATAAACCCTTCCTTGCTTTGGACCAAGCACGATGGCTCACACCTATAATTTCAGCACTTTGGGAGACTGAGGCAGGAGGATTGCCTGAACCCAGGAGTTTAAGACCAACCTGGGCAACATAGCAAAACCCTGTCTCTACAAAAAATTTAAAAATTAGCTGGGTATGGTGGTGCATGCCTGTAGTCCCAGCTACTTGGGTGGCTGAGGCAAAGGGATTTCCTGAGCCCAGCAGGTCAAGGCTGCAATGAGCACGATTGTGCCACTGCACTCCAGCCTGGGTGACAGAGCGAAACCCTGACTCAAAAATAAATAAATACATAAACCAAACCAACCAAACAAAAAACCTTTCCTTGCTTTGGAGACTTATATGTGAGCCTGACAGTTTGAAGAGTAGGTGCATTTTAGCTCCTCTAGGGGCTTCTCCCCTCTCCACCACCTAGCCCCAGGTCCTGAAAGCCACAGGCAAGTAGCATAGACAAGTGACACAAACTGCAGCCCCAATTCCTAGTCATTTATATAACCTCTGCCACCTCCAAGTTGTTGACAAAAGCTCTCAGAACAAATTTAACAACTTCAAATTTCACTTCCTATTTTCTACTTATTTTCTGAAAGAGGGATAGTAAAATAAGTGCAAAACAGGATTAGAGATGAAAACAGAGCTAATAACAGACCCGATTAATTTATATGGAGAACCAATTTTGGAATTACCAAGCACTGGCTGTAATTCTTTTCCTATTCCTAATACTAAAAAGCTTTTTTTTCCCCTCAAGAATGATTTGCTAAAATGTGGGCTGAGTGTGTCACAATTCTGTAGCCTCAGCTCATGCTCGTTCTCCTTATGGTAAATGAACGCAGGTGACGGTTGCCCACATCAACGCCACTGCGAAGAATGCTGCAGATGACAAGCTCCGCCAGAGCCTCCGGAGGTTTGCAAACACTCACACTGCACCCGCCACTGTGGTTCTTGTGTCAAGTAAGTGCACAGATGTCTGCCACTTGCAGTTCAACTCCCTGTGTGGGAATTATAGAAGCAATAACGTGTCAATAAGACATACCCTCAAAGAGGTAGAAATAATAGAAGACATGCTCATGCTTGCTGTTGAGAACTGCTTAGGAAAAAAACTGGGTGTATGTAGACTTTTGTATTTTCTCCTTGGAACTTGAGTTCTTGTGAGGCCAAGTTTACTAAAGAAAATGTGATTTTTTTTTAAACCCTGGGCTTAATATAAATATTATTAAAATAAGTAATTCTCAGCCGGGCTCGGTGGCTCAGCCTGTAATCCCACGCCTTTGGGAGGCTGAGGTGAGTGGATTGCCTGAGCCCGCGGGTTCGAGACCCACCTGGGCAACTTGGCGAGACCTCATCTCTACAATAAATCAAAAAAATCAGCTGGGTGTGGTAGTGCGCGCCTGTAATTCCGGCTACTCGGAAGGCTGAGGCGGAAGGATCGCCGGAGCCCAGCAGGTCGAGGCTGCGGTGGCCAGGAGCAGCCACTGCACTCCAGTCTGGGCGACAGTGAGACTCCAACTCAAAAAAAAAAAAGGTAATTCTCAGATTTGAGTCTCCCCGTCATATAAATATTTGCTGCCTTTTAACACTGGAAGTAACGTGTGTCATGGATTTCTTCATAGGTGTGTGGTGAGGTTGTCTTACCATGTTAATTCTTCTGATATGAAGTGTGTGTATTTTAAGAAGGGGAAAGTATAGTCCAGTCTTGCCTTCTCAGTGGGTGTCAGTAGAGCTATCTGTCTTGGTCAAGTATTTCTAATGTTTGGGGTGGTCTGTACCTTTTCTTTCAGCTGATGTCAATTTTGCATTGGAACTTAGTGACCTGAGACACAGGCATGGTTTCCACATAATTTTGGTTCATAAAAACCAGGCTTCAGAAGCACTGCTGCATCATGCTAATGAGCTGATCAGATTTGAAGAGTTCATTTCCGACTTGCCCCCCAGGTTACCACTAAAAATACCAGTAAGTGGGTTTGCATTATTTTTGCTATTTTCTAGTATTAGATTATGAAGGCTGAAAGACAGCCCTTAACAAAGGGTCGCCATACTCAAATGGGGCTTATTTCTAGGAGGCTGATCAGACTTTGAAATAAGGCTAGAAGCCTTCATTTCTTCTCTTACAGATTTCCAAAGAATTGTTATGTATTAATTTTGCTCTTTTTTTCCCCCAAAATATAATAGGGAATTAACATGTGGATTTACCTTACTTGCCAGTGTGTCCATGTTAGCAATGTTTTATGTCAAATGCATGGAGATAATGGAATAAGAATCATTACTCTTTTTGCTCTCAGGTATTATGTGTAGATAATATGGTGAGGGTTTTCACATCTCTGTGTGGATGGCATCAGATACATGGAGTCATTTTTTTAGGCATATAATCCTTAAGCTTTGGTAGGCCTCTGAGGCTGTGCTTTTTAGCATGCATTCCCTATCCTGTCCAGGCCCAGTTAGGTGGTCTGGGTACTCTTACACCTGCAGCCCATTTAAGCCACATGCTAGGAAGTTGAAGCCTGTTTCCAGGAGGGCTGGCATTTCTGGTGGACTTGATTTTGGATCATTGTGTTGACTGCATTGCTGAACTGTGTTTAAGTTGTTTGGAAGATAGATGTGCAACTATTAGAGAAATAGTTATGGTAATGGCAAGGAGCGATGGTGTGAGTGGTCCAGGAGAGCGGGCAGTGCCATGCAGATATAGTGTTAACATACAACAAAATAACTGTAGAACTGCAGAGGTACCTTAGGAACGATCTCAGGCACCAGACATGGTGGCTCATGCCTATAATCCCAGCACTTTGGGAGGCCGAGGTGAGAGGATTGCCTGAGTCCACGGGTTTGAGACCAGCCTAGGCAACTTGGCGAGACCTCATCTCTACAATAAATCAAAAAATCAGTAGGGTGTAGTGGCACATGCTTGTAGTTCCAGCTACTTGGAAGACTGAGGGGGAAGAATCGCCTGAGCTCAGCAGGCCGAGGCTGCGGTGGCCGTGAGCATGCCACTGCACTCCAGCCTAGGTGACAGAGAACCCCCGCCAAAATAAAAAATCTCAGGCAAAGTCCTCACTTAAAGGAAGAAGTAGTGCTTTGAAAAAGTAAGCGAGTCATTGGTGAATGTATCAGCTCATAGACTGGGCCTCAGGACTCCCCATTAAAGCACTTGCCTGCTATGCCCACTGTGTTCCCAACAAACTGAGTCTGACTAAAATGAGACTCACGCTGCAGACAGTCCACAGTGGTGATACCAGTCTTACTTAAGGAGGAAACATGGATAGGCCCTACCTTCATCTTCTGAGTCTGAATCTCTTTCCTTACTCATCCTTGTTGTTATTTATTGTTTTTAGTCTCTTGGATGTAGCTACATTTCCTCCCTTCTGCTTCCGTTTGACACTCACTGTTCTAACCTTGAAGGCCTTTAGGTCAAATGTAGTATTTTAGGTGAGAGCTTGCCCACTTTGAAGATCCTTATTCCTTATAGTTAAAAAAAACAACAACAACAAAGCAGCTGATTATTGATTATTCAATATTCAAAACATTCAGTATTGCCAGGTGTTTTTCCCCATCTACTATAGTGATAACTTAAGGTACATTTCTTGGATGGGCCTGATGGCTTATGCCTGTTATCCCAACATGTAGGGAGTCCAAGGCAGGATGATTACTTGAGACCAGCCTAGGCAATATAGCAAGACCTTGTCTCTACAAAAAAAAAAAAAAAATCTGAAAATTAGCTAGGCATAGTGGTATGTGCCTGTCTTCCCAGCTACTCAGGAGTCTGAAACAGAAGGATTTCCTGAGCCCAGGAGGTCCAAGGCTGGGGTGAGCCATAATTATGCCACTGCACTCCAGCCTGGGTGACAGAGCAAGACCTCAACTAAAAAAAAAAAAAAATTATTTTTATGCTCTTAAGTCTGTCTCTTTAATTTTAATCAGTTAAACATAGATTGGTACTGCTTGAGTTTTGAGTCCCAGGTGTAATAGGAAAAGTATAAATTTGGTTGATAATTGGCCAATACCCCTCAAATAAAAAGAAAAGCCTCTGACTAGAAGTGTACTGTGTTCATTGTAAAAACAACAATATTCAGAAAAATAGAAACTGAAAACCCCACAGTCCTACCCTCCTGAGGTAACCACTGTTAGCAGTTTGGTATTCTCCAATTTCAAAAAATGTAGTACTTTTTAAAAAGTGTCACATAGTGTTCTGGGACCTTAAAAAATTAGTATCCTAGCCTGGATGCCTCTTCATGTCAATATATATTAATATAAATCTACCATATTTTCTTTTTTCTTTTTTTATATTTTAAAAGGGTAAGACCTAAAAAGCAATTTTTTAAAAGATTTTTAAATGTAAGAAAATCGACCATATTTTAAAACTCAGCAAAATTTTGGTTTGAAATATACCTGTGTAGCTGGTGCTTAACTTATTTAACCAGTCTACCTATTACTGGATGTTTTGTTTATACTCAGTTTTTCACCATCTCCAGCAGGGTGACCCATGTCTTCTTTGGGCTCCTAGGCTAATAATATTCCATAGGGTAAGTTCCAAGGCATAGAAGTTCTGGGTCAGAATTTTATTAGCAGGATCTGAATTGTTCTTTCAGAGGGTTATACAAATTTGCACTTTTATTTACAAAAATGAGAGTGTCTCTTTGAAATATTTGACAGGCCAGGTGGGGTGGCTCGTGCCTGTGTTCCCAGCACTTTGGAAGGCTGAGGCAGGAGGATAGCATGAGCTGAGGAGTTCGAGACCAGCCTGGGCAACATAGTGAGATCTCATCTCTATAAAAAAAGAAGAAAAATAAGATAGAAAAAAATTTAAAAATAAATAAATAAATATTTGACAGTCTGGTGAAAAATGGTATCTGCTTATAATTGGCCTTTTTATTAATCATTAGCAAGGTATAAAATATCCTTTTTTTATTGTTGTTGGCTCTTCATATATCTTCTGCAAATTGTTCACATCCTTTACTCATTTTTAGTGATTTATGGCTTCTGGATTTAACACTTTCTATAATTAAGTTTTTTTTCCTGGTACTTTAATGATGATTCTCCTTCTTAATACATAAATTTTAATTCATCTGAAAGGGTTATAACCCCACTGCCAAATAGAATTTCTAGACTGACTTTCGGTAATCTGCTATTGTAGTTGAACAGGCTCTAATTTTTTTTGTGTGTGTGTGGGGGGGGGGTTATTATATTCAATATTTTTTATTATGATATTGTGAGGTACAGTTAAGGGTTAGGTATACAAATATGCTTCGTTCAGGCACCCTTGTTGATAAGAGGTATCTCCCCATCCCCAGACAGATATTTACTACCATTAACCCCATCTCCCTACCCCTCCCCCCCATAGTTTCCCACCACTGTCAGTCATTTTCTTATGGTAATACATTGGATGATCAAGGTCTACTATATGAGTGAGAACATGTGATACTCAGTTCTTTGTTTCTGTGAGAGGTCACTCAGTATTATA
>CAUYQG010089000.1:0-11195 GCA_963574415.1 Tarsius wallacei | reverse complement strand
GCCAGGACTGCAGCAGCCGGCTCCCCACCTGCCCTGCCACACGAGCTTCCCGGCGCCCTCAGCGGCAGCACCTTCAGGCTCTCACATGCACACATGCCCTGTTCCTGCCTCCTGCCCTTCTCTGTCCTCCCCTGTGGGGACACCACCACTAGCCCATAACGCCTTGCTCATGTCAGAACCCCTCAGGGGACTCATTTTGCCTCCTGATGTGAGTGCTCACACTTATTTGGCTTCATGATTCCACGGCACACGTTTTGAATCTGCCACATCAGACTTCTCTCCCTCTGTGCTTCTAGGGACTCCTGGGTTACAGCCAAATACACCTTAAACTCCTCTGTCTCCCAGCCACTGAGACACGACTTACTTTGCTTGGAAACCTGTCTCTCCCCACGTCACCCCTGGCCAAAGGCAATCCCTAAGCTAGAAGGCAAATGTTCAAGGGCATCACGGCCACCTGTGGCTCCTCAGGTACGAAACCTGCTTGGTAACTAGCCTTTCTCGATGTGTTATTCTTAAACAACTTCATTTTTCCTCTCTAATCTTTTAATCTCGTTTGTATTTTTCAGAAGAGAAAAAGTAAATTCTATTCCATTTGTGAAAATGTCTCATGATATTAGAAAGCAAGTCCATTCTACTTGTGGATTAAGAATTTTAAAATGACTCCCACCTATTTAATTTTTCAGTGGGAAAGGTAAAACAGTATTAAATGATGCTCCTCGTATTTTTGTTTTGTTTTCTAACCAGGGATGGGATGGCGAAGAGCTTAGGGCTGTCAGTGAAAGCTCGATCATGCTGTTGACGGGTTTGGCTTAGACAATAGGAAACATCTGGTGGGTCCTTGATATTTATCAAGACAGAGCGTGTTTCCTTTAAAAACAGCTTCACATGAACAATGCACTACCTAACAGCAGAGGAATTTTAGATCACAGGCGTAGAAAACAAGAATGGAATCGTTAAATATAGAGATTAGTCTTGACAATGTTAATAAAAAAGCTAATTATACTCTAGAAATAAAGCAATGTTTATAGTCTTCATAAGACATGTTTAACAAAACAATAGACATTCTGATTTTTTTCTGTGGCTCAATTTGATGTCCCGTGTAAACTGAGGCACTGGAACGCATGCGGAGGGTTGCTGCCCGATAGCTCTGCCCCCATCCTGGGCCCATGGTCGGCTTGTGGCCTGTGGGTGAGCTGGCCTCCGGGGCAGGGCTCTGCACGTGCCTGGCCCATCTCCTCTGAATGGCTCCTGTGCGTGTGAGGAGGCTGCTGCCCCACTCCCCGTCACCTTCTTCCGCCTTATCCCACTCAAGAGCAAACATTGGAAAGCATTTTAATCCAGAGTAGAGTGTTTCTTTCTGCTAAAAAGAATATCAGAAAACCAGTCTGGGCAGCAGGGTGTATTTTGGTTTATGCTTCTCAGAATGTCAAGTTCACATGTATTTATAAGCCAGTCCCAGATGAACTTGGAAGCAAGGAGCAAACATGAAATCTGAAAACAGATCAAGAAACAGCAGAGTTGGATTTCCCTATTCAGAGTCTGTAGATTTTAAACCCCAAGTCCCCAAGGTGGAACCTTTCAGCTGAGGAAGCCTGACACAGGTGACTCTGCCTGCCTTTCCTACCCTCGTGGGAACCCATGGTGGGTCTCCCCATGCTGTCTGACTTCTGATCTGTGAGGGCAATGAACACCCCACTCTGGCTCTAGTCCCAGAATTAGCCAGATTTCAGTCCTTTGTGTGTGGCTGAAGTAGACACTGCCAGTCCCCTGGCGCTCTCCTGCCTAGTGCGAGCAGGTCTGACCCTTCCAACAGCACCGTGGGGCCACTGAGTATCTGAAATTGACACGAGGTGCCCCACTATTGCACCCCAGGTGGAGACGTCCCTCATGATAACAAAAACAACAATCATTTGGGCAAAACCTATCATTGTTCCCACAGGAAGCACTGGAGCACTGTCCAGGCCGTGCTCCCTTCCCGTCTGATGCATGGCCATCTCAGGCGACAGGTAACTGTTGCCAGCCGATGCCTCCCCCATCCTTCTCTTCCAACAGAGCCCGCAGACCTCATCTCACCCTGTGTGACTGGACTTCTGAGCAAACATCCTCAGGTCTTCACCGCTGACCTATCTTCAGCCACTGCATAACTCTCTGCCCACAGAACAAGGCGGCCTTCCCTCTTCTGTCCCGTCTTTCCCTGTGCCTTTAATTCTTTATGTATTCCATCCTCTGAAGTGTGTATCCCTTGGTCAGTTCTTTTTCTTTTTTTCTATCACCCAGGCTGGAGTGCAGTGATAAGTTCACAGCTGTTGCAGCCTTGATCGCCTGGCCTCAGGTTAACCTTCTGCCTCAGCCTCCCAAGGAGCTGAAACTACAGGCATGCGCCACCACAACTGGCTGAATTTTTTTGATTTATTGTAGAGGCGGGTCTCTCTGTGTTGCCCAGGCAGGTCTCAAACCCCTAGGCTCAGGCAATCCTCCAATTGCGGCCTCCCAGAGTGCTGGGATCATAGGCATGAGCCACTGTGCCGGCTCTTAGTCAATTCTTTACCATGTGCACCTCCTCTCTTCTGCCCCTCCTCACTTGCAAGTGTGCTGTCAGTTTTTCCTTAGCAAGCAGTTGAAATCTTTTGCCAATTTTACTCCCTAGTTCAGCATGGTAGAACTCTTCCCTTTAGCCACAACGTTTCTTGAAAGACCAGACTGTTCCATCAGCCTCCTCTCATGCCTCGTAAGGATTGGAAGCCATCAGAATTTTCCAAGTGCATTCTCTCTCCTTGGCCACTCAGCATTCTCAGTATCCTCCGTCTCGCTGCAGGGCCTGGCCCTGCACATACTACATTTCTTCTTTGCTTGTTATGTTTTGTTTTCTTCCTTAACACTTTTTATAAATACAAAGGTCATCTTCTTGACTCTCTTCTTCCTCTTTTCCACACTCCTCCCTTTGGGGATGCCAGCTGTCTCTCTCCATGATGTTCAGGTCCGCATGGGTACCAGGCTCCACTCGTACGTGTTGGCATCACACGTCGGCTCCCTTCAGACATTAAGTGGAGACTTTCTGCCTCCAGTTACTCTCAACCTTAAAGAGCCTTTGACCTGTGTGCATATCTGCCGTGTATCTCGTACACCAAATTGAGCTGCTGTCTTTTGGTATGTTCCCTGGGGTCAATTCTTCCTCCCAGTTCTCACAGTCTTCTTGATTAAAGGGTTTATCACCCCAAAACAGAGGGCTTAAAATAGTTCTGTTCCAACTCTACTCCAGCCTCTGTAGTCGCTTTCCCTGAGGCCACCTCACACGGACTGTCATCCTAAACTGGTGTTTTAAAGCCATAGATCCCTCGTTGAAAGCCATCACGCGACTGCTGCTCTCTATTAAACGGGACCCGGCCCCTTATCTGACAGCCTGATTCTTCCACAGGTCAGGCTCTGTCCATTGTCAAGGCCTGTGCTCACGTCAGCAGGTTCCTTGCAGATTCCCACACTGTCTTGATCTTCTTTCTGAGTTTGTACCTCTGTTTTGTCATGTTCAGCTTCTGGAATAATTTCCTCTGCTTCTGTTTTCCATCGTTTAAAATCCTACTCAGTCTTTAGTACCCAAATCAAACCACAACTCCAGCGTTCATCTGGAGGCAGCGGTGTGACCAGGCCCACCCCCTTGGGATCCTGACCAAGAAAGGACTCTAGGGAGGCGGCTGAGGGAAATTCAAGAAGTTGTGTGGGATGTTTGCCTGGCAGAGCCGTGAATGCTACTAGCTCCATGGGACTCTTGGGCAGAGAAGTAAAAGTGAGCCAAGAGAAGTGACCAGCCCTGGCAGAAGGCAGGTGATGACGTGTGAGTCAGAGAGAATGAGGACACAAAGGACATCGCAAGCTGTGGCCACGTGTGGGTGGAAAGCCAGGAGGATATGACAGGACACACTTCAAAGGAAGAAAAGTTTTCAAAAGGGAGGTAGTGTCTGTGGTTATCAAATGCACCCAAGAAATAAAACAAGGTGAAAACCAAAAGAAGACAACAGGGTTAGAGACATGGGCCCCTGGGGACTTGGCAGGAGTATTTTGGTGGAATGGTGACAGTCAAGTCAGATTAGAGCTGGCTGGTGACCAGGCAATAAAGAGATGGAGATGGCAAATGCACAGTGTTCTGATGATGAGCTTGCTGGGGTGGAGGGAGAGTGAGGGACAAACCTCTCTTGGGAGTGACTTGAGGTAGCTTAAACACCACTGAAAATACTCAGGTTTAAGGGAAAGTTAGAAAATACTGCAGGGAAAAATATACTTGCGTAAGTTCCTGAGAAGGTGAGTGTGAAGAGGCCACCTGCTATCTTACAAAGAGAGAGGAGAGACGAGAGCTGGGTGAGGGGGAGGAGGGCTTGGTGACTAGAGCCCCTGTGTCACCAAGGAAGCATATGTCCACTGATGGAATCTATCTTCCTGGAAGGGCAGTGGGCAGTGTCAGCCCCTCACACCAGGGGAGAAGTAGAAAGTGGCAGGGCGGGCTTTCAGGAGGATGCCAAGGTCTAGAACCGTCCCTGGGGAGTAACATGACTACAAAGTAATGTGGAAAAACAGCTGGAGGGCCACAGAGAATGCAGGCAGGGGAGACAGCAAGTGGGCTTGCTGACAAGACCCACGTAATCCAAGGATGAGGCCATAGTACATTTCGAATGTGGCCAAGAGTATCATTTTAATGCTGGGTAGTGGAATATCCACAGTGAAGAGGACAGTGAAGAAAAAAGAAGGCCAGCTTGTTTAACAAAAACATTTTTAAAAGAAAGAGAGAAAGAAAGGGAGGGAAGGAGGGAGGGAGGGAAAGGACAGGCATTATCAATGGACTGGTGCTGCTGCTGTGATTCAAGGGGTCCAGATGCCACTTCTGACCCCCAGCTGGAAGTCCCCTCTTCCGAGCCTTCCTGCTGCAGTTCTCTGACCCTGAGCACTCTGGTTCTTCCCGTGTTCTGCCCTATTCCCCATGCGGTGTCCCAGCTCATGCACGTGGGCCAGTAGCACAGTGCACGTGGGCACACTCACAGCCTTACTCCTGGTAGGTACTCAAGGACTGAGTGAATGAAAATGGGAAAGGAGGACGCTCAGGAGGGATGACAGGAAGGACAACATACCTGGGTCTTTGCTCACAGGTGTGTCAACACATTTCTTGCTGATTCCATTTCCTTTCTCTTGCTACTTTTAAGAGTTAGAAGACGGTATGTTAGTCTTTTATTGATTAAAAGATGGAAACATTAGATCAGGTCACTCAAACCAGCAAAACAAATGTTTTACTCGTCCATTAAAAATGCATCTGTGCTTTCTTTTTATTTACAACATGAGGCAGAACATTGTTCTAGTAATCTTGATTCGGTCTCGAGAGGCAGTCTGAGCCATGAGTTGGTGCCTGTCCTGACGCGAGAGGCCACTATCTACGTGATGTGCTCCAAACTGTCTGGCCCCCGGCAGTCACGTCTGCCTTCCTCATCCCTCTCCAACTTCCTTTATCAAGAAGAAAACAATTGAACACAGCAGGACAGAACTGCCCCGAACGTCAGCGTTAAGAGTATGGCTTACTGAGTCTGTTGCTAGTGACATAAATACTGTTCCTGTTATCCCAATAACGAGCCATCTGCTAAAATGTGCCTTTTTCCACTTTCAGCTTTGAATCTGCGAAGAGTATAAACCCATTTTATTCACTGCCTTTGCATTTTGTATTACAATTGCATTGAAGTCTTTCCATCCAGTCTGCCTTCCTTCACTTAAACTTATTTTATCCCTTTCCTTTTTAAGGATATTTCATGTAGTGTTGAAGACACAGTAAAAAGTAACAAGTTTAATTTTTTTAAACTGTGCATTAGATTGTGAAGCACTGTTCTAATGACTGTGCAGAGTCAAGGCCTTCTGCTTTATGACTGAATCGAGTGAATTTCTCACTTGCTCAGATTCTGTTTGAACATCACAGAAGCAGATCTCTGTCATTGAATGCATGATGCCCAGATATCTGGTTGAGGTGAGGACATCTGTCTTTCTTTTCTGGACCTGAGACTAATTCTTCATCATGGGAATTGCTGCCATCACCACCACCACCATTATCATTATCATCATCACACCAGGTATCCCAAGGCTGCTGCTGTCCCCAGCAGGTGAGGCTGAGGACTCCTTGCAGAATCGCATCCTTCAAGGGGACTTCTCTGCTTTCTTCCTGTTTCTGAAGAAGAGTGAGTGCAGTGTGCTGTAAGAAAGAATGAGGAAAGCTACGAATTCAGAGTGGTGCGGGCGCAACTCCTAGGTGGCCTCTTTGTCTGATTCTGAAGATTATTTTGGCTCTTTCCATTTCAGTTTCTTTGTCTGGAAATCAGGGATAATGGCTACCTGACAGTATTCAGTTTTTCCACATCCCTTTCTGGGAAACCCACATTCTAGGTCCTGTGAGCAAGGGACATAGTTGGCGACTTTGGGAAACCCACAGAAGCCATCGAGCAGATGCTCTGAATCTGAGTGGCAGGATGCATGGTATTTAGAGCTGATGGTCTGGGCCGTCTCTCTGGGTTCAAATCTCAGCTCTGTTACTTGTGAGTGGCAGCATCGTGAATTGCCTAATGACAGACACTTGGACTGTCTCCTCATCCATAAAATGGGGATAATGTTAATATTATATCACAGGGAGATAGTGAGGACTAAGTAAATTTTTACAAATATAGGTGGATTTTTTTTTTCCTCTTTTGATGAGAGAACTAAAATTTGGAGAGCTTGAAATAAAGAATTAGGGGCAGCTCATAACTCCTAAGGTAGCTTTTTAAGGAAAAAACATCCTCATCCTTCAGAGTCCTGAAGACAAGGGGAGAAACACGGCAGGTCTCTCAGTGGCATTTGAACATAAAGGTCTGTATTGGAGACATGACTAGGACATGACTAGCCACCATGAAATGTAGGTTTTAGTGACATCTGACACTGAACAGAAAGACCAAGCTGGGTTCAGACAGAAGCAAAGCCGGAGAGCAAAAGGAGTCTGACATGGAAACAGCCTAGACACAGGCACACATGTTCTCTCTCACAGACACATGGTCGCACCATCAGACGCTGGTGTCGTTGCTGCAAAGATTGCACTCTATGAAAATAGGAAAACGTTCATTCTTTAGATAGCAGGCAAACAAATGTTTTAAAATATTTTGTGACTCAATATCTCACTTTTCCGGATTTAAATATGCAGAATGCCATTGCATTTCAAAATTGACATTCAAGAAAACTTCTTTAAAAAAAATAGGGAGCAAAAAAGTTATTGGACACCTAGTTTTTGCTGGGATAAAAGTCAGTTCCTTTATATCAAGTCATAAATTTTTACAACATGTAGTTAATTGTAGCTTTTATTACAAGACCAATGGAAAATGTGTGTAATTCTTTCTTTGCGAACTTTTTTGTGGTACTTACTTTGTACTCAGCACTGTTCTAAGAGTTATATATGCAAGGGGGAACCCCCCAAATCCAGAATTTATTTATTAAAAAGTGTGCATTTATTCTTAGATGTTTAAACGTCAGTCATCTTCAAAGTACTCTTCATTTGATGGAATACACCTAACATGATGCTTTTTTCACTACTCAAAACAGTTTTTGAACTTGTCAATTTTGATATCTTTTAGTGCTTCTGCCATTTTTTGTTTCACCTCTTCTACGTCAGCAAAAACATTTCCCTTTGAGGACTTTATTCATCCAGGGAAACAAACAAACAAAAAAATTGCTCAGGGTGAGATCAGGTGAATAGGGAGGGTGGGGCACAGGGGTCATGCCGTTTTCGTCAAAAACTGCTGAACACTCAGTGAGGTGTGAGCAGATGCACTCGTAAATCACCCATCATAAAATGGGCAAATACATTGAAAGAATCTCCAAAAAAATTTACTGGAGCTGAATGCAGCCTCTGACAACAACACAAGCTGGGCCACGGATGCCGATGGGTTCCTAGCTTATCTAGTGGGGGAAACCTGGACTACAATGGGCCCACCCTCCAAAAGATAATTCCATTTTGGGGGGGGGGGCTCTCCTCATATAGTATTCCACAATCATTGTTTTTTTATAGAATCCTTTGATCAATTTAGGATTTTCTCTTCTCCTTATTTGGCGGGAGATTTTTAACATTAATAGGTGCTGAGTTTTGTCAGATTCTTTGCACCTATAAGTGGATTATTTAATATTTATACTTAGTACATTAATATCATGACTTGCAGGTTAATTGATTTTCTATTGTCAACTTAACTTCGCATTTCTGGGATAAACCTCACTTGGTCATGATGTATCATTATATATTTTTCTCCATTGTTAGAGTAAATTATCTTATATATTATTAAATTGTTACATATGAGCTCATGAGGCCTGTGTTTAAAGGCTGGGGGAGTGACAGTTTTGAGAACCTGTGCTCATTTGACAAGAGCACTCCCCCAGCAGGAAGCACATGTGAGGGAAGAAAAAGAGCTTTCCAGTTGCAGATATAAGGAAGATGTTTAGACCAGAAGGAACTGGCCTCATGGCATACGTGTGAGCCTGACGTCTGTGTGACTTGGTTGAAATAAACACTAAAGAATCAATTAGGAGAGGACTTGAAAACTGCAGCGGGGAGGAGTGAAGTCTTGGGGAGAGTGTGCTCTTTTGAGGGCACTGGGCTACTAGACCAGGTAAACCTGGGTTTCCATTCACATGTGGACCATGCCAGGCTCTCAGAGGCAAAACAGCGCTCCCCGGAGCGGTCCTCAGGGGTGCCTATGCGGTGATCCTGAGCCTGTAATAGGGAACCCTGTCCATGTCTTGGAGGAGCAGGGAAAGGGTAGCAGTGCGGCACATGGTGCTTCTCACCACTCTGCCTCAACAGGGCAAAAAAACCTTACATGTGGTTCCGCCAGGAGTTTGCCTGACGTGAGGACCATCACCGTAAGCCTCATATCAGCCTTGTAGAATGGGAGTTACTCATTGTATTTACAAGTGAAAATGAGCAAAACAAAAGATGGAATGCCAAAAGTCACATGCTGTGCTAAAGCACACTGTCCATGAAAAGGTAAAATGAAGATAAGACTAGTTCAAGTCTCACGTTTTTCTCCTTGGCTGTCCCTACTCCTCTGTGGTTCCCAGACATCGAATATTCCTACTGTATAATGGGTTTTATTTTTATGTTTTTGCATTTCCTTTGGTTATTTTTTATCTTAAAATAGTTCCTTTTGCAAGTTAGATCCTGACTTGTCTGTGCTGACCAGAAGGAAAAGGAGGAGACTTGTTCATGCTGCTCCTGCAGGGGCTTGCCTGGCGCTCAGGGCCACAGTCCAAGACAGCTGAGGAAGCCCTGTGTGTGCCAGCACTTAGAAAGAGGAACTCCCTGGAAAACAGTGACATGAAGGAGACTGTTCTTTCCTTAATTCCCCATGGCGATTCTCTGACGAAAGCCCAGGTGGAAACAGCCGGAAAGGATAAAGTACAATTTAAGAATGCCAGACTCTACATTCTTAGTGCAGGTGGCTGTGAAAAGAACAACATGATGGTTTTACATATAACATAGATTCTCTTACAAACCAAGATAAAATTGGAACCACAGCAGAGAAAATCTGTGCGTTGAATGAAATTTAGGTCCTGAATGATATACTTTAGTTTCTGAGCAAATAGGAATAATCTTACTTTTAGTGTGATACCAAGATATACAGCTCTCTAAAAGCAGAGAACAAAAGAGTAGAAATGCTCAGGCGTGACTACATCTTGACACCCTAAAGAGTCATTCTTACCCCTAAACTTGCAGCATGTGTTTAACTCTGTGTAGTTACAGGTTGAAGTACCAGAAATAATTAAGTGTACATTTTGAAAGGCTTTTAGCACTCACCTCAATTTTACAGAGAGCTTGACAGCTGATCATTTCCTGGAGACTTGCATTTTTGGTTCTTAATTCAAATGAGTTTTGCCACTGCCCTCTGTTTGCTGATAAGGTAATTATGTATTCCGCATCTCGTGTGCTCTCTGGTAAGAAATTACCTTGTAATTGTCCCTGCCAGAGCTACTGAGTTAAGCGCCTGGGAGCGCAAGGTAGCCTCCTCCCCAGGGCTGGAAACTTCCCCTTCCCAAGTCTGCTTTGTGATGCAGTTGCTCATAGCACATGCATATTGGAGAAGGGCAATAGCAGACATGCCTAATATTCAGGTCTAGTCTCCATGGAGTCCCTTGATTAGAGCTTCTAGAGGGGAAAGGAAGACACACTCCATCCTCTTGCTAAGAGAGAAACAATGAAAGTTTAGCAGCCGTGCTGTTGAGAGAGTGAAGATGTGGAAAAGTGCGTGCCTGTGCTGCGCCCGAATGTGTCCCTCACACCCACGTGCACTCACGCAGCTGGAGCCGAGGGTTGTCTCCCCACGACTCAACAGGACGTTGAGGACAGAGGGAACTGTGAGATGTCACCACCGGTGACATGGGGCTGGGGATCTTGTGGCGACTGTGACAGCCTCTGCAGGGGACAAAGTCATGTACACTGGTGGAACAGAGGAGGGGACGGCGTCCTGGCAAGACGTGGGCCATCACAGAAAGTGGCAGATACGTATTTGTGAGAGTCTCCCAGTATTTTTTGTCCCACGTTACCGCAAGACTAGCTGCAGGTAGAGAATCCGCAGAAACATGCTTGTGCTCATACATGCATATGACACAGACAAGCAGGCTGTGCAAAACTTGACTCCCTTCACCCTTAAAACTATTTTGCCCACGTCATGTAACTGTTCTGTGGTGACATCAATGCCATGATGCACCCAAGCAGTTATGGAATCTGAGATTAGGCACACTTGAAGGTGAACCCCCATTTCCTGTGCCACCTGCACACCTGCTTCCCTCCTTGGGGCAGTAGTATCTTCCTCCATGGCATCCGAGGTAATAGTATCTACCGCAATTGCCAATGACAACTACACTTTATACACAGCATCTGACCCATCTCTGCCATGTAGTATGTGTCTAAGAGATACTAAACCTCATCCTTATACCGCTTAACCTTAGTGGTGAATGGGATTGTGTGGATTAAACCAATTATCTACTGTTCCAGGGTATGTAGAACAGACCTTTTTTTTTTTTTTTTTTGAGTTGGCGTCTCACTCCGTCGCCCAGACTGGAGTGCAGTGGCCGCTTCCGGCCACCGCAGCCTCGACCTGCTGGGCTCCGGCGATCCTTCCGCCTCAGCCTTCCAAGTTGCTGGAACTACAGGCGTGCGC
>CAUYQG010088999.1:0-14169 GCA_963574415.1 Tarsius wallacei | reverse complement strand
AAGAACTACAGGCCAATATCTGTGATGAACATAGATGCTAAAATTCTCAACAAGATCCTACCAAACCGGATTCAACAACACATCTCAAAAATCATCCATCATGACCAAGTAGGCTTCATCCCTGGGATGCAAGGCTGGTTCAACATCCATAAAACCATAAATGTAATTAAATACCTCAACAGATGTCAAAACAAAAACCACAGGATTATATCATTAGATGCAGAAAAAGCTTTTGATAAAATCCAACACCACTTCTTAATAAAAACCCTCGAACATCTAGGCATACAGGGAATATACCTCAAAATAGTAAAAGCCATCTACGAGAAACCCACAGCCAGCATACTCCTAAACGGGCAAAAATTGGAACCATTTCCCCTGAAAACTGGAACGAGACAAGGATACCCATTCTCGCCCCTCCTGTTCAATATAGTATTGGAAGTCCTGGCTAGAGCAATCAGAGAAGAGAAGGCAATCAGGGGTAATCAAATAGGAAAAGAGGAAGTCAAGTTATCTCTCTTTGCAGATGACATGATTGTGTACCTTGAAAACCGAAGAGAATCTGTCAAAAACCTCCTTACACTGATAAAGGACTTTGGCAAAGTCTCAGGGTATAAAATAAATGTGCAAAAGACTATCGCAATTCTTTATACCAATAATAAACAAACAGAAATCCAAATAAAAAGCAGAATTCCAGTCACAATAGCCACAAAAAAATGAAATACCTTGGCATCTTCCCAACCAGAAACTTGAAAGACCTTTACAATGAAAACTACAAAACACTGCTCAAAGAAATCAAAGGTGACACAAACAAGTGGAAAAACATCCCATGCTCATGTACTGGAAGAATCAACATTGTAAAGATGTCCATCCTACCTAAGGCAATCTACAGATTTAATGCAATACCCATCAAATTACCAGATACATTCTTCTCAGACCTAGAAAAAACAACACAGCAATTCATATGGAAACAAAAACGACCAAGAATAGCCAGAACATCCTCAGCAAAAAAAAACAAAGCAGGTGGTTTCACATTACCAGACTTCAAACTTTACTATAAAGCTACAATCATCAAAACAGCTTGGTATTGGTACAGGAACAGGCATATAGACCAATGGAATTGAATTGAAATTCCAGAAGCAAAACCTCAATTTCTCAACCAACTCATCTTCGACAAAGCCTCCACCATCTACCACTGGGGAGAGG
The DNA here is from genome assembly GCA_963574415.1 of Tarsius wallacei. NCBI lineage: Eukaryota > Metazoa > Chordata > Mammalia > Primates > Tarsiidae > Tarsius > Tarsius wallacei. Next base: position 12,966 of record CAUYQG010088999.1, on the reverse strand, counting down.
AGAACCTATCGTAAATGGTGCTGGGAAAATTGGCTGACCACATGCAGAAGATTGAACCAGGACCCCTATCTATCCCGATACATAAAAATTAACTCTAAATGGATCAGAGACCTAAATGTAAAACACCTCAAACCATAAGAACCTTAGAAAATGAAGGACATACCCTCATGGAAATTGGAACTGGCACCCAATTCCTGAACAAGACCCGAAACCCACAGGCCATAAGAGATAAGATAGAAAAGTGGGACCTCATTAAACTGACAAGCTTCTGCAAAGCTAGAATCTATAATACTAAGTGACCTCTCACAGAAACAAAGATCTGAGTATCACATGTTCTCACTCATATAGGGAACCTTGAGCATCAAACGTAATACTATAAGAAAATGACTGACAGTGGTGGGAAACTATGGGGAGGGGAGGGGAGGGGAGATGGGGTTAACAGTACTCAATATCTGTCTGGTGACAGGGAGACACCTCTTATCAACAAGGGTGCCTGAATGAAGCATATTTGTATACCTAATCCTTAACTGTACCCCACAATATCATAATAAAAGATACTGATTTAAAAAATAATAATAATAAAATAAAAATAAATAAATAAAAAGGAATACAGTGAATGAAATAAACAAATTGATAAGCATGAAAAGCAGAATTAACCAAGCAGAAGAAAGAATCTCAGAGCATGAGGACCAAAATATGGAATTAACCCAAACTGTTAAAAACATAGAAAAGAAGCTTAAAAAGACAGAACAAAACCTCTAAGAAATGGGTGATTATTTTAAGAAGCTGAATCTAAGATTAATTGGAATCCCTGAGGCAGATAGAGAGACAGAGATCACCCTGAAACAAACATTCTGTGAAATTATCCAAGAAAATTCTCCTCATCTCATCAGTGACATGACAATTCAAACACAAGAGATTCAGAGAACCCCTGCAAGACAACAAATGAGAAGACCAACTCCCAGACACATAGTAATTCGTCTATCCAAAGTAGATATAAAAGAAAAAAATTCTAAAAGGAATCACCTGGGAATCTTGCAATAATGAAGATTCTGGTTTAGGAAGCCTGGGGTGGAACCTGGAATTCTGAATGCCTAGCAAGCTCTCAGGTGATGCTGATACCACTGGTCCCCAGGCTACTCACTGAGTAGTATAACCCAGGAGGCCTCTTTACACTTTCCCCCTACTGGTCATGTTCATTCCCCTTTCTAGAACATAATCTCTCTACTTCCAACTGTATGGTCAAAATTCCTTTGTATATACTCTCCTAAAAAAAATAAGGAGAGTAATTTTTTGGGTATACCTAGAAGCAACCACCAAAGGGAAAAATCTTGAGATCCAAAGCCTTGAGATCCATTTTTGGTAGTTACATTTGTCTCTGGGGTAAGCACTGAAGTTCAGGTATAGGGGAGACAAATATGCACTAGCAATGTACTAGTAGGGTCCAGGCATCTTGAACTGAGTCAACATGCCCCTGGCTGAGTGGTTGGGGTCAGGTTAATCAGCAAGACTTACTAAACAAAGGTCAATATAATCTTAAGTAAGTTGAAGGGAACCCATTTAGTTTTAACAGCATTGTTTTTTAATATGCTTCAATCACATATTACTGAACATTGCAATTTAATATAAAAAGATCATAATATAGGGGAACTCTTCACTTCTAATGTACAGGTCCTGGTCTGGGAGGGTAACATATTAACTGGGAGTGAGGTAGGCATTCATCACTGTCCTCAGCCTTCCCTTTTGTCTATTCTTTGTTTAAAATGCTTTATTTAGAAGCCACAGGAGACTGTGGAAATGAATCTCCTGCAAGGCCTCAATGACGGCAATGGATTATACTCATGAGAAACAATTGCATCTAAGGCAGGCAGGAGGGCCAGTGCAGGTAATCACAGTGCAATTACTGCATCAGGCTGAACAGCACTGAACCAGGTCGGATGATGGATGACTTTTCTGAAGGAGAACAGGGTAAGAGTACTTGGCAGCTTGACTAAGGCTTCCTTCTGATCGTCAAACATCAAATTGGATTTTCTCAAGAACAAGGTGAAGCACTTCTGTGATGCTACTTAAACCATACGTTGTGCTAAAGTAATCACTTACTCACTGGTGCAGGTCAAAGAAAAAGAAAACAAACCCAGACAAGGCCTGGTTACTCTACCCTTTAGGCGTCTTCAGCAGTTCTCAGAATCCCATGAGCGAGAGGAAATGGAAATAGAGGAAGTGGACGCTGCCTGATAGCACATGTTGAGGAGAATGGCATTAAATATCTTGGCCCAGACCTGCTATTCAAAAGTAAGGAGAGAGGACAGAAGTCTGGGCCTTTCGATGAAAACCCCAGCAAAGTTGGCCGTCTCAGTGGAACAAAGGGAGAGAAGAGGGCAAAGGGAAAGAAAGGGAGGGGAGCATATGTGGGCACTGAAAGCCAAGATGGGGGCTCCAAGGGCTGCATTCCCCCATATTTGGTGGGGCAAGGGGGTGCATTTTATGTATTTTGTGACTGTTACCAGTTCTATACTGAGAGAGTTTAATCTCCGTGGAAAATACCTTTTTTGTGAATGGCTCTTTTGAACATGCAACGTGAGGTTTTGGACTACTCTGGAGGAGAAAGTTAAGGCAAAGTGAGACGAATTATTCTTCTTAGTCGTGAAACAGAGGTCTTGGATGTTTAACAGGAGGTGAAGGTCCAGGAACCAAGAGGCGAGGAGAGAGCTTTCATAGGGAGATAAAAGGGAGTCAGCTGTGTGGTAGGAGGCCAGGCCCCATAAGGAAGACATACTCAGTAAAGTTTTCTCTGGTTTAAAGGATGGTAGATAAGGTATTAGGGATAGAAGCTCCTGACACAAACTGTAAGTTGCTTTCTGTTATGTGCTGTAATCCTCCGCTATCCCCCAAATACTTAAAGTAGAAGTCTATTAGATACAATCTGCCTTGTATTAGTGATGGCTTGGGGGAATGACGAAAAAATGTGCTGTGTCCACATTTAGATGAAGTCAGTATATCTCTTATCCCAGCTGCAGTTGTATGAGCTAATGGATTACCAAGGAAAGATGGAAATCTCAGATTGGGGCAAGTGCTTGATAAATATTTACAAAATATTAACTACATATAGCTCACTAGAAACTTCAAAAAGGCTTTGGTTGTTGTTGTTGTAAGTAAACATTATTTGCCATACTCCTGGAGGTGTGAATAACCCTCACAATTCTAAGAGTTACATGGTCTAGCAGCCAGGAGGGGTGTTCATGGATGTCTCAACAAAGTGACACATTGTGTTCAAGCTTTTAAATAATGACGAGGGATAAATAATTTTCAACCAAGCTCCAGTCTGGAAATAGTTTTCTGCTAAATATTATGAAAGTTTTAACAGCTTGGGCAGAACGTAAAGCGGTAGTCTTGAAGCACAGGGATGCAGACAGTCCTGGGAGGGACAGAGAACTTCGTGAAGTAATGGTCACCAATCACTAGGGCAATCATTCTTCAAACAGCAGCAGAGAAAGCAAGCATCTTTAACTGCTTCAGTTCCAGAATTCATGAAGACTAATGTGACAACTGTGGAGATGGGAGCATGCCATAACTAGGAAAAGGGGTCATGATAAAAGGAAGAAGCCAACTAGGGGACAGCAGGGGAGGCAGAAACAGAAATGCTTTGAAGAGACAGAGGAATGCCACAAGGACAGGGCAGACTTGCCCCAAGCAGAAGTTTTTGCAGTGCTTGGTGGAGATTGAGAAATACATATCAGAAGTTACTATGTGTCATTTATAATTTGTTGTGTACTTTTGCTTAAATTGTCCACATAGTGAGTATGTATATAGTTCTCATCCCAGTGCCAAAACATAGGCTCTATCATCTTCAACAAAGTGTCTGGACTATTATCATATAAAGCCCTCCAGGTGTTGACACAAATAGACATCTGCCAGACACAATGGCTTACACCCAACTCCCTCACCCACATCCACAGATAAAAACTTTATTATAGAAGATTCTGGGGTTTAAAATGAGCATAAAAGTTGGGTAGCCTATTTATTCTTGGGCCCAGACTGAAAGTGCAAGGTCATCCAAAGAGAGAGAGAGAATTTTTAAATTGAGGAATAAAATGCTAGTAAAAATATTAAATATGCTCGTGAATATTTTATTGCCAGTATTTTATACTTCTAAAAATTTTTACCTGCCTCTCTTCAGTGAGGAAAGACTGCCTAGGGGAAATCAGATTTTAAGGAAGTCTGAACCTCCATGTCCTAAAATAAGGCAAAGTATTGCTGAATATGCTTTATCAGAAAAGATCAGATAAAAGAAAAATATCCTAGAAAAAAAAAAAGAATGAGCAAAGGAAATAGATAAGCAAGTTATATAGGCAAAATACAAATGGCTAAGAAATACATGAAGAAAATGTTTAAGTTCTATATTAAGCAAGAAATGCAAATGGGTACAACAGAATATTTACACATGTCAAGTTGGCAAAGTTTAAAGAGAATGAAGAGGCCTATTATTAGCAAGGGTTTGGAGAAACCAGCTTTTTCAAGCATCGTAGTATGAATAGCGCACGAACAGGCTCCTGGAGGGAGGGTTGGTCTCTGTATCAAGAACTATAAAATGCACATACACTTTGGCCCCACAGTTCTAGGAATGCTTCCCAAGAAAACAAGATGAGCCAGTAAAGATGTTCATTGTATCATGGTATAGGATGATTAAATTTGTTTAAGCTCCAACATTAAAAATTATTTGAGGCTGGGCTCAGTGGCTCAGCCTGTAATCCCAGCACTTTGGATGGCCGAGATGAGTGAATTGTCTGAGCTCGTGGATTCGAGACCAGACTGGGCAATTTGGTGAGACCCTGTCTCTACAATAAAAAAAAAAAAAATTAGCCAGACATAGTAGCATGTGCCTGTAGTTCTGGCTACTTGGAAGACTGAGGCGGAAGGATGGCCAGAACCCAGCAGGTCAACGCTTGGGTGGCCATGAGAGTGCCATGGGAGTGAGATTCCAACTCAACCAAAAAAAATTATTTGAATGAATTATGATATGTTGATACGGTGGAATATTAGTTCAGCCACTTAAAGATGTGGTTAAATAGATTTTATTAAAATGAAAAATGTTCACAACATATCATTATGACAACAAGTAAGTTACAAAAGAGTATAGGTTGATACCTTTTTTCTAGTTTTACACCCAGAAACACAGACACACACATGGACATACACACATGCAAAAACACATGAGAGAGGAAAACAAGGGAAGAACTTACCAAAACATTATTATTGATTTGTTACTCTGGGAGGTGAGATTATAGATGATTTTTTTTTCCTTATGGTTTTTCTATACTATCAATATTTTCTGTAATAAATTTGAATTACTTCTGACTGTTCTGTCAGTGTTATCCGTAATAAACTCTTTACTTCTGACACAGGATGGGGGACCCCAATGTTGGGGTCCAGCCAGAGAGTCCAAGGGGGTGCTTGACTTGCAGAGAAAAGAATTTAAGAGTGAGCCAAAAGAGTAAAGTGAAAGTAAGATTATTAAAAGAAAAAAACAAAACAAAACAAAACAAAACAGAAGTCTATTCTGTTAGAGCAGCCCCTGTACATTGGTAGGGTTTCAGTTGGAAAATGAAAGTAAGTTTATTGAAATGAGAGAGAGCAGGCTGTTCCACAGACAGAGGAGCCTGGACTGGTTTAAAGGAAGAACAACAACCATATATTGCTAGGATTGTATTGTTATAGTTATTTCTTGATTGTATGTTAAGAAGGGGGTGGAATATTCGTGGGCTTCTTCAGAAACAGTTGGGGATTTCTAAAACTTGGGGTTCACCCAGCTTATTACTATAAATGGGCAGGGTTGGAACCATCATGGTGCTACAGGGTGTATCATTTAGCAAGCTATTGTATTATAATGAACATATAATCAAGGCCAAGGTCGGGTAGAGGTCAAATAAGTTAACTGCATCCTGTTTTTCTCTGTCGGGGTTCAGAAAAACCAGGCTATTCACTTGTCTAGAGAAACTGTTTCAGCTACCTGCCCTGAGAAATTAACTTTGTTGTTTATCTTAGAAAACTAGTCTGCTTAATTCTTATCCCACTTTCATAGTATTCATAATAAAATAGAAATATAGCATACTTTTCACTTTCCATCAAAAGGAGTTTGGATTCTTTTGTAGCTAAATTAGTGTTATTATTATTTGCAATTTTCTTAATAACAACAAAACAAATACAATGCTTTTGATAGCTGCATGTGATCTGTATCCAAATGGGACTATTAAAGGCTAAATCTCTTTCCCATTTATCTTCATAATGAACCTAAAAGAGAAATGAAGACTATTGTGCTATAAATGAAAAAAATGAGGATCAGATAGTCTGTGAAATTTCCCCCTGAGTTTAAGGAAGAATTGGAAGCAGCTCTGAGAAAGAAAAAAAAAAATGCAAGACCCCAGACTACTGTTTTGAATAAAAACTGAGTCCCCCTCGGATGTCAGTGATAATTTTATCATCAGTGCTGCCTCAACACCATGGTTTTTAGACCACAAATAAGAATTCTTTCCTTCTGGTTTAACAGCTTCTTCCTTGAGTCAGGAACACTTATGCATTTGAATGGTATTGATGCTGATGTGTATGTTGTGGTTTTCTCCTACATCGGATAGATACCCTGGGATTCCCCTTTGAACCCAGTCTGTCTTCCCTCCAAGATGGAAACTTCCCCAGTAGGAAGGCTTTAGCCATACCAAATGAGAAGAACACAGAATCAGACATGTTCGGGTTTCAATGCTAACATCTCCAGGTTGATCATGATATTAATTTTAGGTATCAACTTGACTGGGCTAAGGGATTCCCGGATACCTAGTAAAACATTTCTGGTGTCTCTGTGAGGGTGTTTCTGGAAGACGTTAGCATTTGATTCAGTAGGCTGAGTAAAGAAGATAGCTTTCACCAATGTGGGCAGGTGTCATCAAATTCATTGAGGACCTGGATAGAACAAAAAGGTAGAGGTAGAGCAAATTCCCTCTACTTTTTTTTTTTTTTTTTTTTTTTTTTTGAGCTGGGGTGTCATCTTCTCCTGTCCTGGGACATCAAAACTCCTGAATCTCAGGCCTTCAGAATCTGGAATTACACCAGCGGCTCCCCTCACTTCATTTTCAGGCCTTTCACCTCAGATTGTAAGTTAAACCACTAGTCTCCCTGGTTCTGCAGCTTGCAGATGGCACATTGTGGAACTTCTTGTCCTCCATAATCATGTGAGTCAATTTTCATACTAATTCTCCTCTTATATGAATCTATATTTATCCAATTGGTTCTGCTCCTCTGGAGAACCCTGATGAATACACTGAGGAAGAGGAGATAAACGCATAGAGTGTGTCAAGCATGCTGTCAGGCACAGGGTAGGGACTCCACAAGAGTTAGTTGTCTCTCCCTGGACTCCTACACCCTCTGTAATGTGCCCATTGCACTGCCTGAAGGAGGGCCTGGTTCTCCTAGCATCTGATCTTGCCCGCAATTCTAAACCCAAATGGTAGTCCAGTGTAGGAGGATGTACCATGAAGTCATGAGGTTGAAGCTTCAGGGCTCTTCCTTGCAAGCCCATTAGAAGGCTAAGAGTTTTTCTGAGAATTGTAGAATGGTCTAATGTGAAGATGGGAAGATAGATTACGAGGATAAAGCAATTATAGATAAGTCTCCCTGGTAAATTGCCTGAAAAGATCTCAGAGGAAAGAAACATGAATCTCCAAAGTCCCAGGAATCTATTGTGATTTATTTTCTCATTCTAAATAAAAAATAAGTATTCATCATTATATCTAATTGGGTGTTTGTGTTTTTGTAGTTTCAGAGCATCCCAAAATTGCATAAACCCCCCAAACTTGACTCATTCCTGAGACCTTAGTTCACTAACCTGGCTTAAGACTCTCGTCTTACAATCTCCACCTTGGACTTTGCTTGGATATTGAGTGATAGATATTTCTACCCCGCCCCCCCACCCCCCACCCCACCAAGGTTATTTGAAACAGTTCTATGCTGTTTACTAAATACACCAACAAAGATTCTGCATCCCTAAACTCCAGATTACAGTCACATTTTTGCTCCCTGGACCACAAAGAATATATACTGTCTCTGAAGTTGCTTCCCAGACCTCACACCCCAGATCCCAGCCACTTTCATCTGCTTGCTGAAGTTCCCCCTCACACTGGTGCCTAGAGCCTCACCCTTCAGGTGTGATCAGACTCATCACAGCATTGACAGGCATGTTACCACCCTCCAGTGATGGTGGGCATGGTCTCTCCTTGAAAAAGAGAGCTCACTCGAAAAATACCAAGGTCAAAATCAGTTCTCCCATAAGAAATAATGCTAATGAACTCCAGTGTGACAATTCTGGAATCAAGACTGCCATAGCCAATTCACCACCCTTCGGTTACTGACTTAGGAAGCTGATGAGGGTCTGCCTCCTCTACCCTTCCAGGGGAAGAAGGGATAACACTGGGTTTGTAGGAAAAGAGGCCAAAAGCCTTGAGTAGGACCACAACACAAGACGACAGTGCAAAGAAAACGGTTCCCTGCCTACTTCCAATTCTACCTGTGGTGTGGAAGGACAGGGCTGGCATTGAGGCATCACCAGGTTCCAGTGTGGGAGATGGGTTGCAGCCTGTGAGCAGGACCTGTGCCCTTGGAGGGAACAGAGGAGAAAATTGTGCCATCCTGTGACTACTTTCTTTGTCTGTCTCACAGTCTGGCTTCCACACTGCCTTCTCTAATTTCTTTGAGTCATAATCTTCACAACAGTCATGACAGTGCATTACCTCATATTATTGAAAGAACTGTTTTTTCTGCTCCTGCCTACTCACAATCCCCTTTATCCCCCAATTAAAGAAGGAATAAGACCATACTGTCTCCTAAAAGCAGTACGGAAACTAGAAAGGACTTTGTTGGTATCTTAGCCCCAGGGTTTCCGGATAAACAAAGACCTTCTGATGTGCAAGTTTTGCAGTAAGAATAACAGCAGAATAAGCATGACACCAGAGATCCTGGGATGTAGTCAGGGTTTTAATGGTTCCAGACATTGCTGAAAATGGACGCCACTCTGTCCACTATATACACACAGGTACATGCACTCGTGTACTGCAGTGGCAGCCTATGGTAGACTTTCTCTCATGGTACACTTCATTCGCTGCTGTAAACTGAGGCACAGCCATAGAGCTAGCAGAGGCCTAAATAAAAAAGGGTGTGCTAATTGAAACAAGCAAGTACAGGCAGCCCAAGCAGTTTCTATATATACATTTTATGTGCTGCAGTTAGACATCAAGTAAAGACATCTTAAACAAGTGAAGCTATTTTGGGCATTTTCCCACCCTGCTTGCTCTCCCTGGTGAATGTAACTTGATTTTGTCTTATGTCAGCAGCCTCAGGTTAAAGAGAATCCCAAGCCAAGTGCCTCCATAGATACAGCTCTCAGTTACTCACAGCTTGTAAATGTTAGTGCAGTGGAATTACACCATTTGTGATCTACCATGACCTGTGAAAATTCGGATTTAACTGGAAGAGGGATAATAGCTAACAACAGTAAAAGGCTAAATTTCACTTTTCAGAAACAAGCCAGAATCGATTAAATAGGCAGATTGGTTTTGACAGCTTGTAGCTTGAGTGTCACAAAATAAACAACACTGGCTAATGTGTTCTGTCATGAAAAACCAAGTAGATGATATTTCATGCTTTTTAAAGTTGACTGAAGAATATTATAACACAGCACATTAAAACAACCAGTAAAATAGCCGCTAGCTCCTCCCACCCAGAGCCTAACAAAATCCAGGTGAACCACATTTACTGTTCCCTTTGTGTCATCCATCACCCACCCATCCATTCAGTCATCCCCTGACCCGTCCATCCAAGCAACAAATATTTGTGTGCACTTCTCACGTGTCAGAGATATAATGAGTCACATAAATAGGATTTTCTCTCCACAGCATCTCCCGTCTCTTCTTTCTTGTTTTGGTCACCTTGGGGGTCCACATTCACATGGTAACTTGTGACTCAAGATTGCCAGGAAGATGGGCACCAGAACCCTGGTCAATCAGGTTTAGCTTCTCAGATCTATTCCTAGGACAAGTGCCAGGATAGCTCAACTCATTGGCTGAGATGGCTGTATACGGCACTGGAGTCACTTAGCTGCATCAGAAGCTGGATTTGGATCAGGATGAAGCAACAAGTCATAATAGGCCAAGGAAGAGGATTACACACTGTGGGGAGAAGGTAGCATTTAGAACAAACAAACGCTATGCCTATCACAATGTCTCTTTCAATTCAAGGTATTTTTACCTTAATTTTGGTAATGAGAGGAAAAGGAGGCTAGAAATTAAACAAACAAACAAAAATGAATACAATGGGTTGAAATCAAGGCCAACTTGGCCAACCATGGAAAACTTTTGTGTATAAACAATTTTTAAAAACAATATGCAAAGAGCAAAGAACATACCGCAGAAGTTCGGTAACAATTTTTAAGCATCACTTTCTTTTGTTTCATATTATAACAAAGTCAGAGATCATTACTATTCCTGATTCTCTATAGGCTCCTCAGACTCTTTAGTAGTTTGAATGGAAGCCAGGTGCATTCTATTGTCAGCCTTCCAGGACTTGGCATTAATCATCAATGCTAATGCAAAAACTAAGACAGTCGGAGCAGTCAGGGTGTATATGGGGAGGGTGTGTAGGCCATTCTGTTTGGAATTCTCAGAGACTGCTCTAACCAAGTGATGAGGCCAGTCTGGACCTCAATCCCAAACTGCATTTTACCTAGCTAGAATCTCAGTTTTCCCTTCTGTCAAGTGAGCATGATTATATCTCACTCATAGAGTTGGGTTGGTTTCACCTACTCACCTCTATCATGTCTCCGAAAAGTACATAGGAGCACAATGTAGTCTCAAGAGGAGACTAAGGAAATGTCATTGAAGCTGCATTTGCATCACACTTTTTTTTTACTTTGATTTCATGTTTATTTGCAAGAATGATGAACTTACTAGGGAGACTTTAGCCCTCCTAGTTCATCTCTTGTCTACCTTGGAGCTCAGCACACTTTATAGGTAAAGTATCATATAGTAAATATTGATCCATACAGTATCTCTACCAACTATTCTACTCTGTGTTGCTATGCAAAAGAAGTCATGGACAATATATAACCAAATCAGTGTGTCCATGTTCTAATAAATATTTACAGCAACACATAGCAGAGCAGATTTGATTCACGGGCCATAGTTTTCAGACCCCAAATGAGAGAGAATATATATCTGTGAGATATATAGATAATATAAATATCTATGAAATAGTACATATACAGTTTTTTTGACAGTGTCTGACATGTAAGACATGCTCAATAAATTCTTCTCTGACTATTTTGTTTTGACAGCACCCATGACTCAAAAAGCATATTTATTCATTCAACAAATTTTGCTTTAGTGTTTTCTGTATGCCAGGATGTATTCTTGTCACCAAGACACAACAGTGAACAAGACAAAGTGCCTGCTTTCGTAGAGGTTATATTGTAGAGGTGAGGAAGGGAAAATGTGGGAGGAAGGAAAGAAAAGAAGGAAGCTATCAGCCCATGATAAGTGTTATGTGGACAATAAATTGGATGCTATGGAAATACAAATGATAACATAGCCATTTTGATAGGATGTTTAGGGCAGACATCTCAGAGCAGGTGACATTGAACGGAACCCTGAATGAAGAAAAGGAGTTATCCAGGCTGTGATCAGAAAAAGCATTCCAGACTTAGTAAACAATGAGTGGGAATGCTGGAGAGTAGGGATGAGCACTGCCTTCTTCTGGAAAAGGATTTGAGGTCAGTGTGACTGAGCTCAGCGGGCAAGTGGGAGGAGAACAGAGAGAAGGTCAGAGTTAGGCAGTTATCAGATCACTTAGACCAGTGCTGCCCACTGGAAACACGATGTGAGCTGTACATGTAACTTGAAATCTCTAGTGTACATGTGTTTATACATACATATACACATTAATTTGTATATATATATAAATTAAAACTAATTTTAAAAATAGATTTGTATTTAACCCAACATATTAAAATATTGTTTCAACATACACTCACTAAAAAAATTATTAATGAGATATTTTTCTTTCTTTTATTCATGCTAATTCATCTAAATCTAAAGGCTTGTATTTTATGCTTACACATCCCAATGTGGGCCAGCCCTATTTCAAATGTTCAATAGCTAAATGTAGCTAGTGGCTGCCAAATTTGACAGCATATATTTAGAAGTGTATAAGGTAGGATAAAGAGCTTGGAATTTTTTACTTCAAGGCTTTAGAGGGTTTGAGCAAGAGACTGATATGCCCTAATTTACATTTCTAAAAGATCATTCTTTGTTGGCTGCTTATGGAAAATGAATTAAAGGGGAACTATAGGAGGAGAAAAATGGAAGAGAGAGGATCCATTGGGAAGCGATTGGCCTGAGGCAGGGGAGGAAAAGCGTTGACCTGGAGAGGAGTGGAGGAGGTGAATAATGAGGTGGAGAGGATGATTTGAGATGTTGAGTCCAAGTTGGTGTTATATGCAAGGTAGAGGCCTACAGATTTTGGTGTTGGATTCAATGACTATGTGTTCAGGGGGTGCTTCCTGTCACAACCACACACAGTCACACAGATCTGGAAAATGACTACATTGTTCAACCATATCAAATAATACCATAAGAATGTTGTTAGTCTTTACTGACAAAGGTTCACAGTACCAGGTCAAACAAGAATGGATGAATGAAAAGAATTTGGGTATCCGATGATTTGTACTGAGTCTGCAGCAAGAATGAGAGAAAAATGTAAGCTTTATTAGCATTGGCCTAAAAATTTCCAGCCCAGCCGGGCTCGGTGGCTCAGCCTGTAATCCCGCGCCTTTGGGAGGCTGAGGTGAGTGGATTGCCTGAGCCCGCGGGTTCGAGACCCGCCTGGGCAAGCGAGACCTCATCTCTACAATAAATCAAAAAATCAGCCGGG
>CAUYQG010088998.1:0-17886 GCA_963574415.1 Tarsius wallacei | reverse complement strand
TATAGTGACCTTCTTCATCTTTTTTGATTTTTGATCGCTTAATGGGCATTTTGTCTGAGATTAAGATTGCAACTCCAGCTTTCTTTTGTGTTTCATTTGCCTGAAAATTTGTTTCCCATCCTCTTACTTTGAGTCTGTGAGTATCCTTTCTGGTGAGATGAGTCTCTTGGAGACAATATATTGTTGCCTCATGATATTTTATCCATTCTGTATCTTTTCAGTGGTGCATTTAGTCCATTCACATTCAGGCTAACTATTGAAATGTGAGGGTTTATTTTTGTCATGATATTCTTATAGAGTTGTTGTACTTGTTTGTTTGTTGTCTTTCTTTTGGTTTCTTGGGTTGGTTCATGTGTGTTTTCAATCTTTTTCCTGCACTCTTGTGAAGAACATTGTTGTTCTTTTTCCCTTGTCTTCTGTGTTTAATACTTTCTTAAGAGTTTCTTGTAGGGTTGGTCTAGAGGCAGCATAAGTTCTTAGAGACTGGATGTCTGAGAAGGATTTTAATTCTCCTTACTGATGAAGCTTAGCTTGGCTGGGTAGTTTATTCTTGGTTGAAATTGTTTACCTTTGAGAACTTTCAATATTGGACTCCAAGCTCTCCTAGCCTGAAGTGTTTTGGTAGATAAATCTGCTGCTATTCTGATTAGTCTTCCCTGGTAGGTAGTCTGACCTTTTTCTCTTGCTGCTTTTAGGATTTTTTCTTTTATACCTACTTTGTTCAGGTGGATTATTATGTGCCTAGGAGTTGGTCTCCTCATTTATTGTCTTGCTCGAGTTCTCTGAATTTCTTGTGTTTGAATTTTCACATCAATAATGAAGTGAGGGAAGTTTTCTTGAATAATTTCATGGAAAGTTTGTTACAGGGTGGTCTCTGTCTCTCTTTCTGCCTCAGGAAGGCCAATTACTCTTAGGTTCATTCCCTTGAAGTAATCACTCATCTCTTGAAGATTTTGTTCTGTCTTTTTAAGCTTCTTTTCTATGTTTTTGACAGTTTGGTTTAGTTCTATATTTTGGTCTTCAAGTTCTGAGATTCTGTCTTCTACTTGGCTAATTCTGCTTTTCATGCTTATTAGTTTATTATTTATCTCAATCACAGTATTCTTTACTGCTGTTATCTCAGTTATCAACTCCTTCCTATTTTCCTCTTGTCTCTCCTCCATTCTTTTTATTCTCTCTATTAATGTCTTGATATCTGGGTTTGTAGTATGCAACCAGTCATTTTGGGGGCTCTTCATTGTTTGCATTCTGAAGTCTATTTTCTCAATATCTGATCTCCCAGGGGTCTGAGACCTATATTCTTCTTTTGATTTTTCTTCATTTGTGTAGATTTGCCTCCCCACTTTTTCCTTTTCTTTCTTTTTTTCCTCACCCTCTGTCTTCTTTAAATCTGTTGTTCAGGGGTGGCAGCGTTGCTTTTTGCTTCTGTTTGCTCAATCTCCTATTCTTCCTTATGTGAATCTTCTGGCTTTGTTTGATTCTGAGGCTGGACTGTAGGTTGAGGGTTATACCTTTTGCAGCTTTGAGATTTATTTGAGGAGGGAGGTGTGATTCAAAATTTATCTGCAGATCCCAGTATCCACTGATAGGTATATAGATACGCTGGATCCTGCTTCCCACTGCATTGTAATCTATTCATGAAGTGGGAATATTGGTTTGCTCCCTGAAAATAAAATGATGTAAGAAAAGGGAAAGAAATGGAATAGGGAGAGGGGGGAGCCGAAGGTGAAGACAGGAGAGTAAAAGGGAGGACAGAGGTACACACTGATAAATGTAAATGTACCTGAAGACAGATAAGAGTAAGAAAAACAACAACAACAACAAAACAGTGATAACAACGAACAAACTAGGCCATACAATCATACAGACACACAAGCTGACCAACCTCCGAAAGATGTACTGTTCCCTTACACAACCATGAGGTCTTAGCTCCCAAGTTGGAGGTTAGGCAGAGCTGGGTGGGTGAGTCACTGCAGGTCTCTGCCTGGTCACAGGGCTCCAGATGATCCCAGGTTCTACTACTGCCGGATCCAGCTGGTGGGGCGGAGGGGTGGAGTGCAAGACAGCTGGATGCTGTAGGTCAGCATGTCACATGCGGCTTGGGCCTCTTTTTCTTTCTTTGTTCTTAGGTCCCAGGCTGAAGGATGCACAGAGCTGGGTGGAGCTCATGGGGCACTGCAGGTCTCTGCCTGGTCTCTAGCTCCAGCTGTTCTCTGGCCCTGCTGTGGTCATAGGTGAGTCAGGGGAAGTGGAGTGTGAGACTGCTGGGCGTTGCTGGTCAGTGTAGTGGTCAGGGTGGCTAGGGGGCAGGGTGTAGCCAACAAGGGAGCCAAGAGCTCCACGGGGAAGGAGCCTTGGGTCTCCCTGAGCGGTGGATGCTTGGGGTGGGGCTGGGTGCTACAGCCGGGGAGGGAGTCCAGAGTTCTGTGGGTAGCAGGGGCTTGGGGCAGGGCAGGGTGCTTAGGTCCAGGTAGGAGCCTGGAGCTCTGAGGGGCATACGCCAAAGGCCTCCGTGGGCAGGCGGCAGCGGCTCGAGATGGGGCTGGGCCCTTCTGCCAGGAAGGTGGCCCAGAGCTCCTAGGGGCGACACTGAGGGCCTCCACGGGCAGCGGTGGCTTAGGGCCTGGTGGGGTGCTTCAGTCAGGGATGAAGCCTGTTGCTCCAAGGGGGGTTGCTGAGGGCCTCCGTGGGGGCCGCAGCTTGAGGTGAGGCTGGTCGCTTCAGCCAGGGAGGGGGCCCAGAGCTTTGAGGCATGGGTGCTGAGAGCCTCAGCCAGGGACTGCGGCTTAAGGCGGGGCTGGGCGCTTCAGCCTGGTAGCAGCCCAGAGTTTCAATGGGCGGCACCAAGGGCCTGCGTGGGTGGCAGCGGCTTTGGGCCTGGTGGGGCGCTTCAGTCAGTGGGGGAATCCTTAGCTCTGAGGGGTAGGTGCCTAGGGACTCTGCGGGCAGCGGGCAGTAGTGGCTCCAGGCGAGACTGGGCGCTTCGGCCCGGGCGGGGGCCTGGAGCTCCGAGGTGCAATGGCACAGGCACCCGGGGCCTCCGCGGGTGCAGCGGCTCGAGGCACGGCTGGGCGCTTCAGCTGGGTGGGGACCTGGAGTTCCAAGGCGGTGGGTGCCGGGGGCCTACGTGGGCAGCAGAGGCCTTGGGCCTGGTGGGGTACCCCAGGCAGGGATGGAGCCTGCAGCTCTGAGGGGTGGGTGCCACGGCCTCCCTGGGCGACGGCAGCTTGAGATGGGGTTGGGCGCCTCAGCCAGGGCGGACCGGAGCTCCGAGAGGCGGGCGCTGGCGGCTGCTTTGGTCCATGCGCGGGATGCTTCAGCCTGGGATGGAGCCAATATCTCCAAGGAGCAGGTGCCTAGAGCCTCCCTGGGCAATGGCGGCTTGAGATGGGGCTAAGTGCCTCAGCCAGGACAGGGACCCAGAGCTCCGCGGGACAGGCGCCAGCAGCAGCTTTGGGCCGCACGCGGGGTGCTTCAGCCAGTGATGGAGCCGGTAGCTCCAACAGGCAGGCAGGGAGGGCCTCCACAGACTGCGGTGGCCTGAGATGGGGCTGGGCGCCCCAGCCAGAGAGGAAGCTGGCAGTAGCTGAGTGCCAGGCAGAGCAGTGTAGTCAGCAAGGGAACCCAGATCTCCACAAGGTGGTATCCGAGGGCCTCCACAGGCGGTGGTGGCTTGGGGTCGGGTGAGGCGGTGTAGCTGGGGAGGGAGCTGGGAGCTCCACGCGGCCAGGGGTCCAAGGCCACTTGGGGCAGAGTGGCGGCGGGGCCGTGGTAGCTGGGCGGTGCATGGGACAGAGAGCCTCCAGGCCTCAGACCAGTGCGGCCGGCAGGGGGTGGGGGAGGGAAGCAAAAGTCTTCATGAGAACTCACTTTCGGAGAATCTCACAGTCCCACCTTGCTATCACCATCTTACCGGAAAACCCTGGGTCTTTTTTTTAATCTAGTTTGCCACTCTGATTCTTTTAAGTGGGCTATTTAGCCCATTTATGTTCAGGGTCAATATTGGTACGTGAGGTTTTGTTCCTGCTGTTGTTGTAAGCTAACTGACTTGGGGATTCTAGTGTGTACTTGCTTTGTATGCCCTGTGAGCTTTGAACTTATGTGTTCTTTAGTGATAGTGAGAGTTGTCATTTCATTTTCAAGTTTAGAACTCCTTTGAGCATCTCTTGTGGGGCTGATTTAGTGGCGACAAATTTTTTTAATGTTTTCTAGGAAGCACTCTCTCTCTCTCCTTTGTTTATGAAGCTTAGTTTGGCTGGATACAAAATTCTTGGCTGGCATTTTTTTCTTTAAAGAGGCTGAAAATAGGTCCCTGTTCTCTTCTGGCTTGTAGGATTTCTGCTGAGAAGTCTGCTGTTAGTCTAAGGTCCCTTCCTTTATAAGTGATTCAGTACTTCTCTCTTGCTGCTCTTAGGACATTGTCTTTCACATTGCCTTTGAAGAACCTGACAACTATATGCCTTGTTGAAGTTCTTTTTGTGATATATTTTGCAAGAGTTTTTTGGGCTTCTTGTATCTGGATGTCTAAGTTTCTCTCACAACCAGGGAAGTTTTATTGAATTATCTCCTCAAATATATTTTCCATACTACTTACTTTAACTTCTTCTCCCTCTGGAACGCCTATGATTTGTAAGTTTGATCACTTTACATAATCTTATATTTCTTGTAGGCTTTGCTCATTCTTCTTGATTCTTTTTTGTTTCTGTCTGACTGGGTTAGCTCAAAGAATCTGTCCTCTGTCTCTGAGATTCTTTCTTCCACTTGTTCTAGCCTACCGCTATAGCTTTGTACTATGCTTTGTGTCTCCTCCAATGAGTTTTTTACTTCTATTTGGATTTTTTAAAAGTTGTCAACCTCTCCTTTCATCTCCTGCATTGTTCTGCTAATTTCTTTGTGTTAGTTATCAGCTTTATCTTGCATCTCATTGAACTTCCTTATAATCAGCATTTTAATTCGTTATCTGAGATTTCAAGAATTTCATTCTGGTTAAGTTCTGTTGTTGAAGAATTGGTGAGCTTCCTTTGGAAGGGTAAGTGTTTTTTTAAACTCTCAAGAGTTGTTTCTCTGGTTCTTTCTCACCTGGATGAACTATGGCAGCTGATCTGTATGAATTCCTTTGTTATAGATGGCTTGGGAGGGTAGGCTTTCCCAGGTGCTGGTTGTAATAGCGATGTAGTGGGAGTGTGGGCTGGCCCACTGCTTCCCATGAGGCTAGGGTGGTGGGGTTCTTGGGAGGCTTAACCTGGTGGTATATGCTGGTGTGAGCAAATTACCCGTTGTGATTCACTGTTCAACCTTCAGGCCAGCAGGTGGTGCCTATAAGTATGAGCTGGCTACTGTTGATATGGGTGGATATTTACTTGATTCTTATATACTGAAAGAAGTGCTCGTGTCTTAGCAGTGAGCTTGTCTGCAGAATGTTCTGCGGTCTGTGTTCCCAGTTCAGTCCTGGGTAGGGGAGAACCGAACTGGGTGGGGCAAACCAGGCAGGCCCACCTATGGGACCACTGATGTCAGGCACAGGCACTCACTCTGAGGCTGGGTCTGGTGTGTGGCCTCTGAGTGTCCAGAAGTGTGCCTTGGCAAGGACGTTAGGAACCTCTGCTGCCTCAAGTTCTCTGCTCAAGAAAGGGAGGGCAGCCTGAGTTCCTAATCTAGAAGAGTGGGAGCTCCAAGTACCTGGGGATATGTCTGGGCATTGAGCACAAAAGAGCACCACAGCACCAAGGACTCTGCCCCTGGGGGGAGGGGTGGCTTAGGCTCCTACTCCAGGTGGTTGGGTGTGGTAGGGTGTGGAGCGCATGGATGGTTGCCCAGGAAGGATGAGGTGGCTTAGGCTACTACTAATCAAGGTGTGTAGAGATGGGGGCCACTTAACCCTTGGTGCTGGGGCGTATACTTCCCTGACAGACTTAGGGGCCTGGGTGTGGTACCCAACGATGACACCTGCAGCTCATTTCTGGGTCAAGGAGCTGGCCTTGGTTTCAGGCCTCACTACCCAGGAGAAACTACAGGGTCAAGAACTTTCCTGCCACTCAGGCTGCTAGTTCAAATGCAGAATGAGGTCCCTCCTGTTGGTCTCCTGTCACTTAGACTGCTTTCCCAGTTGTGCAGGAGCACAGTACCCTCCTCTTCCTCAGTATTACTGGGCACACTACCCCACCTTATCTGGGAAGGGGGCTGGGATTCTTAACAGTGGTGCTCACTGAAGACTTCCAGGTTACAAAACTGACATTGGCTGTGGACTCACTGTTCATGAGAAATTGCAGCTGCTACAGCTTTCCTTCTTCCACTCAGGATGCAGTTTCTAGAGCATGGGAGTGGGGGTTCCCTGCTAGGCTCATGTAGTTTAAGCTGATTTTCTGGGTGTTCCTTGGTATTGCTGGGGCCCCAACTGCCCGGAGAGGGAGGACAGGGCGGGGTAGCTAGGCAGTGACCTATTTGGGATCAAAAACCTAACCCTGGCAGCCTATCTCTCCAGGAGGAAAACGTGGCTTTGGTGCATCCCCTACTCTTCCCAGCCACAGGCTAAAATGATCTCAAGTCTGATCCCAAACCCTAGAGTGACCTCCCTGCTCCTGCTTTCTTCCAGAGTGAGCAGCCTTGTCTCTGGGCAGAAACTGAAGTGCCTGCAGAGGCCACTGTTGGTGTGACAATGGGTCCCAATAAAAAATGGTGTTTTCCTCACCGATCTAGATTTGGGAGAGCACCTGTAGCTTTACTGGCTGTCTTTCCCTCTCAGCAACTCTTGGCCACCCCCTGAAACAGCTTTAGGCCCAAGAAGAAATGGGGTGTTCTCCCATGGCTTGAGTTTTCAGTCTTATCCTATGGTCTGGGGTTCACACTCACTTTTTTCTGTGGAGCACTGTCACGGGGGCTTTTTGCCCATCTTCCCTTGAGAACTGGAGTGTCTTTTGCCATTCTAATGAATATCATTTTCCATCTTAAATTGTGCTTCACTGAGTTTGTTTTCCACACTATATCACAATGTTCCAATTGGTGAGGCAATACGTAAAAGCCTCTAATCTGCCATCTTCAAAAGTATACATTCTTAATCCTTGTAAAAAACAGAAACCACTTCTCAGCTTCCAGGGTGTCCTGGTATCCTCCCTATAGATTTTCTGGTACCTACAGGTCATAGGGAGGCTGCTGCAGAAACACTGGGACCTCCCAGATGGAAGAAGGAGCAGTAGAGGCAGACTCTGTGGCTTATTTTTATTAGTCACTTGTGAAAAGTTCTTGGCCATTATCACTTCAAATCATGCTTCTGCATCATTATCTCTTTCTTCCCCTTCTGGGACTCAACTTACATATATGTTACCCCTTTTGCTCTTTTCTATATTAATACTTTTGGCTCTCCACAATATAATCTTGTTCTTTCTAGTTTACTAATATACTCTTCACTTGTAACTTAGCTGAAGGTAAGGGTAACTTCAGTTCTAGATGCTGTTAAACCCATCTCAAGTCCATAATATAAGTGATTTTTCAGTTATAGAATTTCAATTTGTTTATATTTCTGCGAATTTTGAGTCTCTGGTAGAATTCTCAATCTTACCATCTATATTCTTGAACTTATCAGTTATTTTAAAGTTCATTTCTGATAACTCTAACTTCTAAGTCACCTATTAGTCTGTTTTCCACTTCCTCCCCCTTCCCCTGGGGCCTATTTTTTGTTCTAGCTGGTAGTTTTGTATCAAATGCTAGACACTGTGTAAGAGCAATTGTAGAGCCTCCAAATGATGATATTCTCCTATAGGAAGAATTCTGATAGGCAGCTAAAGCAGCACTGATCACCTTAATCCAATCAGTGACCAAGTGGACATGAAGAGGCATTATAGTCTTTGTGAGGCCTAATACCTGTGGACTCTAATGGAAAACCTGAATATTAACTAGAGCCCCCTCATCTCTGGTGAGTTAAAACTCAAATTTTTGTTATTCCTTAACACCATGAGACTGTCAAAAACTCTCCTCTGCTTTTAGCTGTTTAAGATTTTACCAATCATCCTAAGGAGAAAAGCAACACAGAGAATGTTGGACTCACCTCAGCGATCTGCCTCAGCAGCTCTCTGATGCCAGCAAATGCAATTCTTATTATTTTTTTTCTAGATTTTCTAGTTGTTCTTAGTGGGAGTGTTAATCTCCCACTTCGTTATAGCCAGAAGCAGAATTCTATCTTTTATACTTTTGAACACGTTTTAACAACTGTTCACCCCTCTGTCCATTATCAATTCAACAGACATTTGCTGAGCAACTCTCATGTGTCAGATATAATGCTTGGTGCTAAGAGGTAAGGAGAAGTGCATAGTCCTACACTTAAAGTGATCAGTCTAATGGAAGAGTCAGACAGACAGATAGACATAACAGCTATTGCAAAGGTATGATAGGTAAACTGCTATGACACTATAGAAGAAGGAGTGCATAACTTTGTAGAGGACATGAACATTTCAAAAGTAGGCATCTCATAGGATAAACAGGAGTTTACCATGTGGAAAAGGAAAAAGTCTAGACAGAGGGAATACCATAAAAAGCACAGCGATGGGCACCCAGTAAGGACCCCATAAATATTCACTGAATGAGTGTACTAGGAAATAAAGGCAGGTTACTTCTTTCCTTCCCCTCTCTGCTGCCAGAGACACGATAGAGAAAATAAGCCGTCATTTCCAGAATGAAACTCAAATTGAAAGTAATAATACTCTAAATTGCAAGCTTTGCTTATTTTTCTTCCTTCCCCCAACACTTCTCCTACTTTCTTCTGGTTTCCTTTGTTGCTCTTTTATTTTTGCCTCCTTGAATTTTAAAAAAACTGAAATGAAAAGAGACTCTATCACCACATTTAATGACACCTGAAACATTTTTATAAATCATTAGAAGTTTTTGAACCACCGGTCAAACCTACAGGTAGTGTTTTCTATTGAACAGATAACTCAAGAATATGCAAAGTTAATAATCTTTAAATATTCAATATATGAAATAAAGCAAGTCTAATAGGTTCACAAAAAATAATCCATACCCAAGTCAAGTAAAACTTACAAATTACTTCTTTGTATACTTGTAATTCTTATGCTTTATAAATGAAGATGATCTCTGATCTCCAAACCATTAATTAAAGTATATTCTTATTTCAGTGGCAGCTTATGTGTCAACTCTCCATGAAGTGTCCAACAGTTACCTTCCTGAAACTTATGACTCCTCTGAACTTCAACAGGACTTTTACTCTACTATGCACGGGAGGCCTTTTCTGGTTACAAGGACTAAAAACATGCTCAGGTTATTCCCAGATGTATTGCAAGGATACATGGCTAATAAGAAAGCCAAGGCTGGGCACAGTTGGCTTATGCCGGAAATCACTGCACTTTGGGAGGCAAAGGCGGGAGGATTGCTTGAGGTCAGGAGTTCGAGACCAACCTGGGCACCATAGTGAGACCGTATATCTATAAAAAATAAAAACAAAAAAATAGCTAGATGTGGCACCCGTAGTCCCAACTACTCAGAAAGCTGAGGCAGAAAGACTGCCTGAGCCCAGAAGATCGAGGCTGTGGTGAGCCATGATTATGCCACTGCACTCCAGCCTAAGCATCAGAGTGAGACTCTGACTCAAAAAAAAGAGAAAGAGAAAGAAAAGAAAGCTGAGGATACTATCTCAGTAGTCAAGCAGGTTTAGAGTTCCTATACCAGGTGCTATCTTGCACTAGCTTAGTCAGCTTTTGGTTTAGAAAATTATTCTTACTTCATTTAGTTGTGGCTAGGGTATTGAGCATAATACGGCAAAATCATAAGAAATATGGGTAGTCGTTTTTCCTGGGAAAGGAGCTATGTTATCCTTTGCTAGTCTAATTATCATTACCATCATCCTACTCACAATAGTCTCATCTCAGGGGCTTTGTGTTTGCTATTCCCTCTGTCTGACCCAGACATCTACCTGACTTTTTCCTGACATGTCACCTTTGTAATGAGATCTACCCTAGACACCTTTATATGGCACTCACCAAATTCTGCTGTATATGGTAGTTATCTGACATGTATCCTACTTTTCCAAGTGGATTTATAACTGCAGGGCAGCAGAGGCCATATCTTACATCTAGTTTTACTCTCAGCAATAACTATCCTATTGCCTTGAACATAACTGAGGATGGCATACATAGAAGTAGGGCAGTACAAGTTCTGGTTAAGCACTGGGATAAAAGTCTGGCTTTGACAACATGATCTTGGATATGTTACTTAACCTTACTGTGCCCCACTTTCTTTAATTGTAAAATAGGGATGATATCAGTACCTATCTGAGGGAGCTGTTGTGAGAAAAATATTCTGTGTGCTTGGGATTCCACAGCAAACAAAAAGAAAGAAAAATCCTGCCTTCCTGGAGTTTATATTCTAGTTGAGGCAGATATACAAAAGCAAGATAAATAAAACAATAAAACAATATGGAAGACAGTGTATTAGCAGTCTATTGCTATGTTTAAAAAAACCCAGCAGCTTAAAAGAAGAAACATCATCTCACACAGTTTCTCTGGATCAGGAATTCAGGAGCAGCAACTTGGCTGGGTGACTCTGGCTTGGGTCTCTATAGAAGTTGCAGTTAAGATGTTGGCTAGGGTTGCAGCCATCTGAAAACTAGGGCTGGAGGATCCATCTCAAGAAGGCTGACTTATTAGATGATGAGTTGGTGCTGGCTGTGGACAGGACACCTGAGTTCCTTATCATGTGACTTTCCATGCTTTAGGGTCTTCATGACATAGCAAGTGGCTTCCTCTAGAGTGACTGATTGAAAGAAGAGCAAAGTGGAAGTGCAGTGCCTTATATAATCCAGCCTTGGTTGTCACATTGGTTTTTGTTTGGTTTTGAGTCAGGGTCTTACTTTGTCACCCAGATTGGACTGCAGTAGCACAATCACGGCTCACCACAGCCTCAACCTCCTGGGCTCTGGTGATCATTCTGCCTCAGCCTCCCAAGTAGCTGGAACTATAGGCACGTGCCGCCAGGCCCTGCTAATTTTATGATTTTTTTTTGTAGAGACAAGATCTCACTATGTTGCCCAGGCTGGACTTGAACTCATAGGCTCAAGCCTTCCTCTTACCGCGGCCTCCCAAAGTGCTGGGATTACAGGCATGAGCCACTGTGCTCGGCCTGTCACACTGTTATTTTCATAATATCCTGTTGTATTAGGGCTCTCCAGATAAACAGAATCAATAGGTTATGTGTGTGTGAGCGCATACACATGGATATAGAGAGAATTGATGTGTTATAGGAATTGGCTCACATAGTTATGAAGACTGAGAGGGCCCATGATCTGCCCTCTGTGAGCTGGAGAACCAGGAAAGCCAACGGTGTAACTCAGTCCAAGTTCAAAGGCCCAAGGGCCAGGAGCTCTGATGTCCAAAGGCAGGAGAAGACAGATGTCTCAGCTACTAATAGAGAGAGGGAATTTAAGCTTCCTTTGCCTCTTTGTCTATCCAGGCCCCGGATAAATTGGATGATATCCAGTCATACTGATGAGGGAAGATCTTTTTTACTACTCAGCCTTACTGATTCAAATGTGAATCTCTTCCAGAGACACCCTCACAGATACATCTAGAAATAATGTTTTACCAGTTATTTGGCATCCCTTAGTCTAATCAAGCTGACACATAAAATTACTCATCACAGTTATATAGGTCAGCCCTATTCACTGTGGGTGAGTATAAATACCAGGAGGTGAGAATCTGGGGAGCCATCTTAGAGGCTGGCAACCACAGATATCGGTAAGTACCATGGAGGAAAAAACCTCCTGAGTGGGAGGTAAGGGTTAGGATTGCAAATTTAGAAAGGTTTCTAGGGAAGATTTCATGATAAAGGTGGCATATACATATTTGAAAGAAAAAGTCATGAAGATATCTTGGTCAGGCAGAGGGCATAGCAAACACAAGGTCCCTGAAATGGGAGTGAGTATATGCATATGATGATAACAATGATAACAAGCTACTCAAAGATCACTGTTGAAAAATTAAGTAATACAGAGATGCTCCCCAACTCACAATGGTTGACGTAAGATTTTTTGACTTTACAATGGATTTATGTAAGCCGAGAATCATCTACACATGACAAGACCAAAAAATGCTTTAAAGGCTATATGTAGAAAAACAGAAAACAGGCTGTTGACTCACTTCCCCAAAATGTTCAACTTCCTTCTCCTTAGGTCATTTCAGCAATTAGCAGTAACCCCAGTTAATTTAGCACGGAATCCCTCTTCTCATGCTATGGACAAGAGTGTGTGCCCTAGAAACCAGCTTTAAGCACTGCACAGCAGATACATTTTTACTTTGAAAAGAATAGTGTTCAAATAGAGGCTGGGTAAACTCCTGTGAGGAGCATTGTTGAGGTTCATGCACCTTGTGAGTGAAAGGCTAAACTGAGTTGTCTTCAATGCTGAGTATCTTTGCTACAATCTTGTTATAATAAAAAACCTGCCCACTAAGCTCTCTGCAAAATGCCTTTCTATTACTCTTATTTCTTCACAGTAGTCCTGAAAGATAGGTTCTTATTAATAATGCACCTAAATGACTCCTTAAGGATTTTATAATTTCATAATTCTCTCTATTAATTTAACATGTACAGAAGTTTAGGAACCTGATGAAAATTTTAAACCTGTAGTTAGTTAACTCCAAAAATTTCCATATAGGTTCTTTGCCTAAAATTACCATGTGCTAAAAGAATAAAATGTCATATCCACAGGAATACTTTTCATTAACAGTCAAATCTAATAGAACTCTCTGTTCCTTTATAAGTTTTTATTTTTTTTTTTTAAACCAAGCACAGCCTGAGGAAGTAATTCTTGGGACATGCTTGATCTAAATATTAACAAAGGAAAGGCAAAGATTTTATTTATCTTTTTCCTTTGCTCCCACTAAAATATGAGTTGCAGGCACTTCCCTTCTACAAGGGCAGCTGCAGAGGAAGAAGAGGGGCTGTTTACTACATTTATTATGTATGAAGGAGGGAGTGGCTGTTCCAAGTCCCTGACTAATCCAGAGATTCTGTGGCTGTACCTAGGCTGCAAGATCTCTCCAAATCCCAAAGGAATTGAGCTACTCTGACATCCCACCCCCTCGCCACATCATTCTTCTGATCCTAGCTTCCCAGACATTCACCTTCATCTTCTCCCATCACTTCCTTCCTTGGAAGAGCTGTCATAATCTTTATTTAGAGAAGGGCCATGCCAGCGTTTAGATGCATCTTTATCAGTGGGCATCACTGGTCCATTTTCTCATAGATTCAGGCTCAAGATTTGCCCTCAAAATCTAAAATAACCCATAAAAGGAATGAAATACTTGATATATACATGAAAAACTGTGGAAGATAACCCTGTTGCAAACTGGTTTTCAACACGTAAGCAAATGTCAAAAGCTTCTCAACAATGAAATAAGTCCTAAAATAATACCTAGTTGTAATTTCACTTTTTCATTGAAAAATGTTAACCTTTCAAAATGTATAAATATGCCCTAATAGTTAATATAGCGAATTTCCCCTGAGACATATCTGTGCCATCCACAGGGTCAGAAAAAGTGACATCAATAGCCTTAGAGGATTTAATGCTTTGAATTAAATTATGAGATGAGTTCATGGCAAAAGTAACATAAATTTTTAAAAATTGCAATCCAATTATCCCCTCTACTTTTAAAATCATTCACCTAAATTTTTTAATTTTCTTAATGTAAATTAGAATAAAGTACAGAAACACAAATCAAAACAAAACAGTCCACAAGACAGTAAAATCCCTGCTGTTATAGAGCTTCCTTCAGGTAAGAGAAGCAAGAAGACAGATGGAAAAACAAAAGGCATTCAGAAAGGCTTTGAAAAGATAAAATATAGAAGTGTGAAACAATGTGGGTGTTCAGGGAAGGCCTCAGGAGGTGACATATAAAGAGAGATCTGAATGGCAGAGGTAGGGGCAGCCAGGCCAAGGACTGGGGGATGGAGGTCTGCACAGAGGGACCAGAGCTGTTGGAGCATCCAGAAGGTCAGTGTGGAGAAACAGTAAATGGCAGGAAGGGTGGCAAAAGATGACAACCGGGGGAAAGACAGGAGCACCTCATCTAAGGCTTGTAGGATACAGCAGTTCATAATTAGAAACCTACATTCTGATCCACATGACAACCACAGAACAAGGACTTACTCTGAACATGTCTACAGCCATGCACCCCACCCATGGGAAGTCACTGATCTGATAAACACATACTGATCATCTACTAGATGCAAAAAGCACTATCACAGAAAAGCTTTTCAAAAGGAATGCCAAGGGTCCTTACTCTGAAATTTAAAGAATGTTTTGTCCATTGTGATTTTCAAAATAATAAATAGGCTGGACACCGTAACTCACACCTATCCCAGCACTTTGGGAGACTGAGGCAGGAGGATCACTTGAGTCCAGAAGTTCAAGACCAGCCTGAGCAACATAGAGAAACCTTGACTCTACCAAAAATCCAAAAAATTAGCTGGGCCTTGTGGTGTACTCACATAGTCCTAGCTACTTGGGAGGCTGAGGCTACTTGACATTGCTTGAGCCCAGGAGTTTGAGGCTGCAGTGAGTCATGACTGTGCCACTCCACTCCAGCCTGGGTGACAGAGTGAGACTCTGACTCAATAAACAAACAGACAAATAAGAAAGAAATAGGATCAACATAAGAGCACTTTCGCGAATACACTCCAAAATGACAGAGAACAATAACAATGATTTCCATGACAAGCTCCTTCTTGACTTTGTTCTAAGCCAACAATGACTCTTGGTCTTACCTGGAGAGGAGACTTGTGAGGTACTGTGATGAAAACATACATAGTAGTTTTTAAGCACTACAGCATCATCGCATATGTGAATGTGATCAGTGACCATAAATATTCAACACACATAAGGTACTCATAGCATATTTTCTAGTTGTAATAATTACCCTTTATTTTGTACGGAGAGAACAAAGGGAGGGAAACCAAGATTTGCCATGCCTGTAATCTCCACGTGGAGTTCTCGGTTGGTGCTAGCACAGCCCTCTGAGGTGAGTATTATCTCCATTTCACTGAAGTGCAGATAAGTTAGGTAACTAGCTAGGCCAAAGCTCATACACTTCCTAAATTAATCCTTAAAGCTTCCTAAGAGGAGCTGATTAATTAAAAGAATTAATTTAATCAACATTCGCTTCTAAAGCTCTTGAAAAGACTATTTACCCACACTGGACTTAACA
Organism: Tarsius wallacei; assembly: GCA_963574415.1. Taxonomy (NCBI): domain Eukaryota; kingdom Metazoa; phylum Chordata; class Mammalia; order Primates; family Tarsiidae; genus Tarsius; species Tarsius wallacei. The sequence continues at coordinate 2,680 of CAUYQG010088998.1, read as the reverse complement.
AAAGAAGAGAAGAGAAGTTTTCCAAAGAAAAGTTTGCCCTCTATTCCTGGTCAAAACACTGTCTCTGAAGAAGAGAGATACCCAAATCTAGAAACTGATTTTCTTTAAAAATATGACAAGAAAGAACAATCTGACAACAAAACTCTACTAGCTTAAAGTACCAATGCCCGGCGATGCAGAGGGTGGGACAGTAGAGATGACACTAGCCCACACAGTGAGGGTGTGCAGAGGGAGGGCTCAGAAACAGCCCTGCCTTGTCTTAGACAAAATCAACGTCCTCAATAGGAACGGTGTAAAAATCGGCACATCTAGTTTTCGCGCCTTTGACAGGCAGCAGATGGCATAACGGGTCATAAATACCGGTCCACAAAAGCTGCCAGGACAGGAGCCTTGAATTCCTATGCAAGTTCTGAGTTGCTTATCGCTGCCCCAACATTGAGGTCTGTTCAAATATTCTTGCCTGTCGACAGGCTTCAAACAGGAACTTATCATAAAAAGGCAGTGAAAGGCAGGGGGTAAAAATCTCTGGCATAATCATTTTATTTAAGCCCACACACATATTCACTTAGTTCTTGTTTTCTCTGCTCTTTAATTCCTGGAATTGTCCAGTCAGTAGTGTTGGAAGTCCGTCTTCCCCAGGGTTTCCCCATTCTCACATTTTTGACATGCTTGTGTGGAAACTTGTTCTTTAAAAACAACAACAATAACAACAGAATCGAGCATTTTCCTCAGGAGTCACTTTGGAACTGACTAATCACATGTCATTTTTCCAGCTGTCCCTTGCACAACAGCAGACCAAAGATTTTTAAATCCCACGATTTAAAGTGAAATACAAGCGTCGCTCGCCTGTTCACGTTCCTCTTGGAGCCAGGGGTTATTTGGCTAAACTGTTTTCCTGTTTCAACAACTTGAACACCAACCAATCGGACAAACAACGCCGCTTGCAAAAGAGGGCCTACGCCCCCGCTTCGCCCCCGCCCCCCTCCCCACCCACGGCACCCTCCCATCCCCGCTGCGCGCCAGCTGGGGAAATCTCTGCCGCCAACTTCCCCGCTTCTCACTTCTGCCCCGAACGGCCCCGAAACCGCGCCCGTCGCGGGGTCCAAGTTCCTCCGTTCTCGCGTCGCTCAGCCCATCTGGGGGTCCCTCCCCGCGGGACGGGAGCTGCGCAGAGGACTTAGGCACCATGTTAGAGAAGACTCTCGGTGCCTCGGCCGCCCCCCTTCCCCGAAGGCGCTCTCCCGGAACCCACCGAACCGCGAGGAGCGGTGAGGGGTGACCAGCCAGCAGGGCCCGTGGGGCGCTCGGGGTGGGCGCGCAGAGAAGGGTGCGGTGTCCGGCGGGGTGCGGCGCCCCGGGCCGCCCTCGGGGCTGGGGGGAGGGTGGAGAGTCTGCGCCCGGCAGGGGCGAAGGCGGCCGCCCGGCGTCCGGGCTCCCAAGCCACGAAGGGGGCGCGCAAGGGGCAGCTTACCCGCCAAGGTGGCGGCGGCGAGGCCCAGCAGCGGCAGCAGGAGCGCGGGCAGCGCGGCCCGGGGCATGACTGCGGGTGCGGGCGCCGGGTGCGGGCGCCGGGCGCGGGCGGGCGGGGGCGGCGCCTCTCGGCAGCGCGGAGGTCAACCCCGCCCCCTCCCCGCGCTGAGGGTCCGCCCGGCGGGGTCCACGGGAGGGGTCCCGCCTACCCCCACCCGGGATGCTCGGATCCCGCGAGAGGGGCTGGGCTAAAATTTTCATTGGAGCTGAAGTAATTCCAGCCTCTCAAAAATGTTGCAAAAGTAGTACAAAGAATGTCCATAATCCTCCAACCAGCTTCTCTAAGTACCAAAATCTTATATAACTCCAGTACAATGATCAAACCCAGGATATTAACACGGGTGTGATACTGTTAGCTAACACGCAGCGTTTGTCACATCTCACCAAATGTGCCGCTCCGGTCTCTTCCCGTTCTAGAAGCCAGTCTAGGATCCTGTATCTCATTGAGATGTCACATCTCCTTAGTCTCCTTTAATTTAGGACAGTTCTTGACCATTTTTTGTCTTTTACAATCAAAATACATTGAAAGAGCACTGGACAGTCTTTTTGTGAAATGTCCTTCCGTTTGGGTTTGTTTGGATTCAGGTTATGCTTTTTTTGGCAAGAGTATCCCAGAAGTAATGCACTCTGCTCAGTAAAGACAAGATGCCAATATGTCTCATCACTGGTGATGTTATCTTTGATCACTTGGTTAATTAAGGTAGTGCCTGCCAGCTTTCTCCTTTGCATCTACTGACTAGAGGCCTCCTTTTCAAAGACTCCTTCCAGTGGACTATGTCTCTTAGACAAATTTTCTCTGTTGCTAGCTCTGGATCAAGAGTTTTTAAACTATGCTTGCTGCAATGAATGCATAAACTATGCAAATATAACTTGACCCAGACACTTCAAGCCAGGGTCAAGCCAGGCTGCTTGTTTAAGCCTCATGTCATTGGCATAAGAGTCCTATTAAATCGAGTCTAAAAAATAAGGAAAAAGCTGGGCTCGGTGGCTCAGCCTGTAATCCCGCACCTTGGGAGGCTGAGGTGAGTGGATTGCCTGAGCCCGCGGGTTGGAGATCTGCCTGGGCAACTTGGTGAGACCTCATCTCTACAATAAATCAAAAAATTAGCCGGGTGTGGTAGCGCGGGCCTGTAGTTCCAGCTACTTGGAG
>CAUYQG010088988.1:0-46408 GCA_963574415.1 Tarsius wallacei | reverse complement strand
GCCACCGCAGCCTCGACCTGCTGGGCTCCGGCGATCCTTCCGCCTCAGCCTTCCAAGTAGCTGGAACTACAGGTGCGCGCTACCACGCCCGGCTAATTTTTTGATTTATTGTAGAGATGAGGTCTTGCTTGCCCAGGCGGGTCTCAAACCTGCGGGCTCAGACAATCCACTCACCTCAGCCTCCCAAAGGCGCGGGGTTACAGGCTGAGCCACCGAGCCCAGCTATCCTGATTCTTTTGTAAGCATAGGACGATGCCATGGACTCCATGAGGACATTTGAAAACCCTAAAATGAATATGATGCATGAAGAGTAGAGAGCCTGAAAGCAGATATCAGACACATAATGCTCACCAGATATTCTTTTTACTCTTGTATATCCTTGTGGTTATTATTAATTTAACAAGTTCTGGGCCCACCATCAAAGGTCTCATGGAGGTGAAAGACAGACAAATCTGTGCTGGGGGATGATGAGCAAGGGGCCAGGGAGGCTTTATGAAGAAGACGATGCTTCATCCAGGTCCTGAGTGGGGAGTAGGAACTCCCCAGGCAGGCCAGGAGGTAAGAGGCAAGGAACCCAGGAAGAACCCAGAGAAAACTGGGAGCCTAAATAATATGGTAAGTCACCACATGCCCAGAACAGAGAACAGGGATCAGGGAAGGGGGAGACAGGATGAGATGGGCCATGCCTGCAGATCATAGAGGGGTTTAGATGGCACCTCTGAGATGGTAGGGAAGACAGTGTGAAGTACAGACAAGGGGGCTGACATATTCAACAGTGTGCTTGTGGAGAGGCCACTTAGAAAGCCAAATGGGATGCTGAAGGGTAGAAAAGGGAACCCAAGACAGGAAGACCAGGCAGGAGGAAGACTCATAGTGTACATGGAATGGCACGGACCTAGAGCAGGGCAGAGAAGGAATGATAAGAAGTGACAGAGTCAAGATGAGAAGATGGAGTCCTCAGAACCTGGTAGTGACTGAATATGCAAGGAAAATGAAGTAGAGAAGTGAAGGATGAGTCCCCTACATTGCCCATTTGTGTCATTAGATGGATGTGGGGATGTTCATCCATCCATCCATTCATCCATCTGTCCATCCTTCCATCCACTCATCCACAATCCACCCATCCTTCCACCCATACGTCCATCTATCCATCCATCCATCCACCCATTCATCTATTCATCCATCTACCCACCCACCTATTCACCTACCCATCTATCTACTCACCTGTCCGTCCGTCCATCCATCCATCCATCCATCCAACCACCCACCCTCCCACCCACTTTCCCATCCACACACCTACCCAGCTATCCACCCATCCATCTGTCTATAGAGGTGAGGATGGGAGAGGAGCACAGCAACTTAGCTGTGGGGAAAAGAAGAAATTGGTAGGAATAGGAGAGTCAGTGGAAGGCACCTGGAGAAGATGGAACCGAGCCTGGGTTTGGGGGGAGTTGGTGTCCACAGTGAGTTCTGGGGTGAGGATCCAGGTCCTGCTCTGGCATGGTGTCTGGGCTCTGCTGGGCATTGGACAGATGACTTCCCCAGTTCAGCTCCCTCAAGCTGCCTTGGTGTCATTGCACCTTGGGAGGGACCCACATCCTAACCTGAAAATCAGCCGTTGCCAAAACAGCTGCACCTCCCAGCACTGGGAAATGTATGGCTACCTTGTGTTCTAGGCCAGGAAAGGTAAAGTAATATGCCCAGGTCTTCACAGTGTGTGGCAGATCTGAAGTTTCGGTCTCTGCCTCCATAGCTCTGTCATAAAGTCTTGCTGCTGTCTAGACATACCAGACTGTTGAGGGTGAGGGCCAGGAAGAGGCCAGGAGGCCAAGAGTGAACCAGACACAGCCCTCAGCTCACAACTAGGGGTGGGGAGGAGAGTCAGAAACCCATGGTTCCCCTAGGCAGGGGTTCCACATCAGTGCACAGGGCGAGTCGCTCTGAGTTAAGGACAACCTCAGGATCCATGACAGTTCCCATGGGTGCTGGGATCTGCAGGCCAAGTGTCTCTGGGGTCCACTGTGCCACCCCCACCAGCATCCAATCAGTGAGCATCATGCCACCCTCAGCCTGGCACAAGAGGCAGGTTCCAACAACACCCCTGCTCTGCAGGAGAGGAGACGGCTCATAGAGGTGAAGTGGCCTGCCCCAAACCACCAGCCCAAGACTACAGAGCCAGGATTGGAACCAGGACCTAACAACAGGCCTGTTGCTAATCACCCCACACACTGCTCCCAGAATTACAAGTGCCCGAGGGGTTCACAGCCCTCCCCACATGCCCAGGTCTCCTAAGCTGAGATGGAGCCTGATGAGTCATGCCTGGGGTCTCCTGGGGTCTCCTGAGTGCCCGAGGAGGGAGGGGAATGTGAGGGAAATAGGAGCTGGGGGCAGGTGGGTCTGGCTTCCAGGCCCACATTCCTCACATTATTGCCTGACCATGGCCTGGAGCCTGGCGTTGGCCTCATGACCTCTCACACAGGGCCATGGTGGATCCTGGAGGAACTGGAGAATGACTCAGTGATCACTGCCAGAGCCACTACCCCGGGCTTCCAGTTGCCCACCCAGCTCCAGATCCCAGGCACTGATGGGGCCCAGACTCACTTCCCTGTTGGCTACACGCTGTGCCCACATCCTTCTTGGGCTGGTCAGGCCCCTCTGCGTCTACCCTCCATCCCCTACGCCACCAGATTCAACAGAGGAGAGATGGTCCACAGGAAGAGCTGGAGGGGAAGGCCTGGGCAGGGGTGGAGAATGGAGAATGTGCCCAAGAGGAGCCCAGGGAGTACCGGAAGACATGGGGGAAGGAAAGGTGCAGGACCTCCTGGGACCCTCTGCAGCCCCAGCCAGCCTCTGTCAAGCCCGACCTTCCACAACCTCCTCTCTACCTGACTGCCAAATCACCGCTGGGCCTCTGGACACCTACTTCAAGGGAAGGGGGTGGGCACAGATGACAGGCTGGGCCCAGGGCCACCAGATGTTTGGGCTGGGACATATGGTGAAGGCAGAGGCGGGCCTTTGATGAGGACTCTGCAGGCCCAGCTTTGACCAGCTCCCCTCCCTTCCCCCACCTCTGTGCCAGCTGCTGGGGCCCTGCAGCCTCCCTGCAGGGAGGGAGCTGCCTGCAGGAGAAACTGAGCTCCTGCTGGAGGCCTTGACCTGGGATCACTTCAGCCCCAAAGTGCTCCTCTTCCACCAGGAGAGACAGTCATCCTGCAGAGGAGGCCCCCTCCCCAGCCAGGGGAGGGGCAGCCGCCCTTGGACACACAGCCCCATTGATGGGGCTGACCTTTCCAGTTCCCCAATAAAAATGTATTGACCACATCCCTGACCTTCTGAGTAGAGCACAGAGGGAACTTCCTTAAGGGGGTGAGATGGATTTTCCTGCTAAATATCACCGTTCCCAGGGACAGGCGGGGAAAGGCCACAGGAGGCGCTGAGCGCAAGCGCAGCTCGCTCTCCAGGCCATTTTTACATGGGGAGGGACCTCAGGGCCCAGGTGGAGGTTGCTGGACTGGAGGATAGTGGGGGCAAGAAGCCCACCCTGCGCCCCTGCTCTCTGTGCTGGGAAATTCAGGCTCATTCATGCCAAGCTCTCGGGACCACTGGGTGGGCACGTTTCTGCCCTGTCGTAGCAGCTAGAGTAAGAGTGCCAGGACACTGACCCAGGAGAACTGGTATCCCCCCACTCACGGATTTATTTGTTGGAGTCCTAACCCTCTGCAGCCCCCAGGACCTCAGAGTGTGACCTTATTTGGAGATAGTCTTTCCAGAGGTAATCCTGTTGAATGAGGTCATCAGGGTGGCCCTAATCCAGAATGACTGGTGTCCTTACAAACAGGAAATGTGGGCACAGGGACAGACATGCACACAGGGAAGATGGCCGTCTCACACAAGCAGAGAGGCCTCAGAAGGGACCACTGAGAATCTCGGACCTGCAGCCTTCAGAGCTATGAGACAGTAAGCAGGTGTTCTCTCGGCTGCCCAGCCTGTGATATTTGTGATGGCAAGCCAGGCTGACTCACACTCGGGCCCGCTGACCTTGGGGATGTGGCAGAGCCACCAGGTGCCAGGGCCTCCCTACAAAGCTGGATGACTGTGGGGATTCTCGGGTCTCATCCAGTCTGACGGGCAGCGACTCCCCAGCTCTGGGCAGCCCTCTTGAGAGCAGAGCCACCCCGTCCCTATCGCCACAAAGTTCATCCTGACGCCCTTGCTGCCCGAGAACCAGGAGCAGGCCCTTGTCCTTGCTCCACAGGGTGGTGGGGGGGAGGGGCAAAGGCAGAACAGTGGGAGGCACTGGTCAGTCAGCACTGAGACTTCTCATGCTAGAGGGAGATGGCATGACCAAGGCCTTCAGGACCAGGGCACAGAGTTGTCCAGGGCCACAGACGCCTTCGGAGGCAGCAATCCCCTGTCCTGGCAAGTCCAGGGAGCAGGGGGACCGCCCAGAATGCCCCCAGCTCTTTACTCAGGTCCCCTTTCGCATGAGGTGGCCGTGAGGTCCCGGGGACAGCACTTCATGCAGGGGCTCCCGAGACAACCCTGTAGCCTCAGTCCAACTGTGTCAGGATGCGTGCCTGGTGAGCAGCTGACCGTGACCACAGCTGCAGCCCTGCAAGAGGCCCGATCATGCCCATTTCAGAGACACAAACACTGATGCCTGAAGTGCAGCTCGTCCACAACTCCTCAGAGTGGGCTCGAGGCAGGGCAGAAAGAGATGGGACCACATGCTATGAAGCAAAGCCAGGGCAGAGTGGAGGCTGGGTCTGGGGTCACCTTTGGGTCTCTGACCCAGCAGGCGGCCCGGGGAATTTCTGGGAAAGTGCCCTGAGCTGAGCCAGAGAAGATGAGCGAGTTCCCCCACAGCCTTTAAGCAGTATTCCTGGAAGTGGGACCAGCATGTGCAAAGCACAGGAGTATGTTGGGTGGTGGCCTCTGGTGCATCTGAGGTCATTTGCAAGAGCTGGAAGGGCTGACAAGGGAGACAGAGAGGGACAGGGCTGGAGCAGATGTCTAGGGTGACAGGCGGCTGCCCAAGTCAGGAGCATCCCTCAGGGACAGCCCCTGACTGCTGATCAGAGCCCTCAACCCAGGCCCATCCCAGGAGGGGGGTCTCTTGTCAGCCCCCAGCCTCATGCTCCCTTCCTCCAGGTACCTCTGCTGTCAGCCACCAGTCCTGGGAGGAGCCACCATGATGAATTACTCCTAAATGACAGTCCTGCCGTGAGGGAGGGTGACCGGGGCTAGCGGCAGGAGCCAATTAGCCCAATTAGAGTCGGCTATGTGAGGTCAGGCGGGGCCAGCACAGTCTGGTTTAATTAATTCACTTGTGGGGCAGAGTTGGAGACCATCCCAGCCCCACGGACACAAGCCTGCTTCCGGCCACCTCAAGGAGGCTGTGGCCCCTCGACTGGCCAGTTCCACTTCCTGCAGTGGGGGATGATACCTCAGTCAGGGTTAGGGAGGTACTGGCTCAGGACCTGCTGGCCCTTTGCCCATGCTCCTCCCTCTGCCTGCCACGGTGCTTCCCTTAGACAACTACTGCTTGCTCTGTACAACCCAGCTTCGGCCCCGCCACCTCTAGGATGCCTTCCCAGATGCCCCCGAGTTGCTTGGGTTCCCGAGTCCCTGGCTTCTCTGTGCACAGAACTGACCACTGTTCCCCTCTAGCTCACACCTCACCTCCTTCCCCACAGGAGCTGTGGGAGGTGGGACAATGTGTGGCCATTGCAGCTACCCTGACCTCGGCAGGTGCAGATAACCAAGGAGGGGGCGAACCAGCTGTTCCTACCATGGGGTCCAGAAAAGTCTCCCCAAAGGCTGCCCAGAGAGCGGTCGTTAGCCCTGGGCAGACCCTCTGGCCACCACAGCTCACGGCTCCCTGTCTAGGGAAGGAAGGATGGACCCTGGGCTGCCTGTCAGGTGGGGCACATACACAGGCACCCCATCCATCTGCTCCCCCTCCCACTAAAGTGACTGTCGAGGGGCACCCCAGGCACAGCGAGCCCAAAGAGGACAAGCTGTCTACAGCTGGAAGGCAGGTGGGGTGGCCGGGCCGAGCAGAGACACCAGCCTCACTGCTGCTCACACTTCGTGAAGCGACCAGCACTGCTCCAACATTCCGAGCAGTGTTTGGTTGCCCCAGTCTTAAAAGCAGACAGCGAGAGACCCCAGATAGTGGTGGAGTGCCTGCAACAAAAATGATGGAAAACTGAACACACCTAAGGAGAAGCAAAGACACAAGCAATGCCGGAAACAGAAGGATACTTCCAATAACCGACACAATCCTCAGAGTGGGCACCTGGGCATCAGGCAGAGGCTAGAGATTCAGTGGGACCAAGCCTCCCCCATCTGCAGGGGCACCTGTCCACACCTGCCTGTACTGGGGCCCTGGGTGCTGGTCCCGAGGTCCAGGGCAGAACACACCCCAGAGAAGTGCACCCACGAGACAAGCTGGGCAGGCACCTGACACCTGGGCATTGGTCACCTAATGCTGGTCCCAGTGTCCTCCTCAGGCCATGTGGCCTCTCCATCCCCGTTCCTCTATCCCCCCCACCTCCTGCCCCAGCCCCTTTCCTCCTGCCCCTCCTCCATGCCCTGCCCCCACTTCACAGAAGCCGCTTCCCATGCAAATGTATTCAGAATACATGACATTTCAGAAACATCTATTTGTATATATTTAGACTCCATCTCAAAAGAATTATTCAAAATCGGAGCCATTTGGATAGATGGGTGTGGAACGGATTGTTTCTTAAGTGTTCACGTCAAAAATACCATGTTTTCTAAGTAGATTACAAATGCTGTAATTATTGAAATGGGCGCATTCTGCTGGGGAAAATTACAGAATTATGTCTTGGATCTTGGGACTTCGATCTCAGGAATACTGTGTCCTGAGGAACAGGGGCCCAGGCACCCGCTCGAAGATGGGCACAGGATGGCTGAGCACACGAGGCTTCGCTTCTGCTCTGTCCTGAAGGGAAGGTGCTATGAGCACCTCCTCTGTGCCAGGGCCTGCCAGGGTCTGGCATGGGACATGGGATCCGAGGGATCTTGTTCCTCAGGGGGCCTCACGCAGGGGGACGGGCAAGTTCAGGTGCATGGCAGAGGTGGGTAGAGGTGAGCACGTGGGAGAGGAGGCTCGCCTGGAGAGGTGGAGGCAGGGGGGGCTGCGAGGTCCCAGGGGAGAGGAGCCACAGACAGTGGGGGAGGTTGGAGCTTGGGGGCAAGTACTCGGCATTCTGGGCTCCAGCCCCAGCTTCACCACTTGCTGGCTATGTGGCTCCGCCCACTCTGAGCTTATCTAACCATCTATAAAATGACGATCTTGATCCCAACACCACAAGGAAGGTGGGACAAATGAGGGAGATAATGTGGGTGGAGTGTCCAGAACAGTGTCTGGAAACAACAGGTGTTGAATAAACGCCAAGAGACTCAGTTGCCCAGGTATGCAGCTATGGATGCCATGGCTGACCTCGCCATGGCTCAGCACCTCGGTCCAGGCCTTGGAGCCAGCCTGGGCTCGCCCCGTTCTTGTCCCTGGCACCGACCCCAACTCTCTCCAAGCCCTACACAAAGTTTCACCCTGAACACCCGCATTTTCCAGCCTCAAGTGAAGCCGCCCCAGGTTGCCTTCTCTTCCCTGATAGGCCCCCAGTACTGGCTCCAGAGCCTTAGCTCCCACTGCCGAATCCATCCTAGCCCCATTTTCCAGCTGGCCCAAATTGCAACCTGAAAGCCCACTTCCCGGCACCTCGGGAGATGGACCCCGATGCTGTCCTCTCTGCCACTTGGCCCTATGTGACAGAAACAGGCGAGCTTGTCTCTCCTCCTCTGCAAGACCCTGACTTCTGCTGGGCAAAAGATGGTGGCGCCGGGCTAGGCATCCCCCAGCCTAGGTAAGGTCGCCAGTGGGGACAGAGGAGGGGCTGTGGAGCACCCACTGCAGTCCTCACTCTCTGGCTGTGTAAATCAAGCCAGTGTCCACCCTCCCTGAAGGGGGTTGGGTGAGACTACCCTCCACCCCAGGGGTGCCCGAGAACCAAGGCAGGTGGAGTGCTGTGGTGCCGAGTCCAAAGTGGGTGCCCTGCCAAGGCCAGTCCCTCACGTGGCGATCTCACCGGCACTCCTCGTGGTTGCAGAATCCAGTGCAGCTGTGGCAACTAGGACTGCTGACACACGTGGCCATGATGAAGGCGGCTGGGCCCAGTGGGCAGGAGTGTGGGCCCGGGCACGTCCAGGCATTGGTGGGGAGGGATCCCCGGGGCACAACGATAGTGAAGGCACCCAGCAGGCTCACCCAGCAATTCCACCCAGGCTCTGCTGCTCAGGAGAGGGCTCACACGGCATGCACTAACCGAGAATTGGGCACCAGATAAGTTATGGTGCAGCCATACAGTCACGCCCTCTACACCATTAAAAAGAGGGGGTGCAAAAATGGGGCTACAGTGAAACGTGCTGCCCAGAAGGAAGTGCAGGGTACAAGCACAAACAGCCATAGTAGGAAGTACCACCATGGAAATGGACACAGACACACAGGTGCGTGATCACTTGTTCACTCAAAACACTTCACAGTTGTGTGATCACTTATTTGCTGCAAACACTGCACGGTCACGATATTGTCAGTGGGGCTTTTCTCTGGAGGTAAAGTCATGGGGAACTTTGTTTGATTTGGTTTTGTTACAATAAGCTTCTGCAATGACGATTTTTTAAAAATCAAGTGGGGAAGCCTTTCAGGAGCCTTCTGCTCCTCAGGTCTGCGGTGAGGCAGACCCAGGGCCGGAGAGCAGGTCCAGAGAGGTGGGGGTGGGGAGGCCAGGCAGGGGTCAGGTGGAGCAGGGAGCGCCTGACCAGGTGCTGAGCCCAGGTGGGGACTCACACCCGAGGTTACCCAGGCTCCCCCCTCCTTTCTGCACCTGGTCTCCCCCGGGCACCCTTCATGTGCCAGACACCCTCCTGGGCTCATCAGGCCTGAGAAATTCCACCCAGATTACCCCACCCTCCTAGGTTTCTGTGATGGAAGTACTGAGTTGATCTCCATATCCCTGGACTTCCTCACACTAGAGACAAAATGCCAGCTATTTGAATGAATGAATGAATAGGAAAAAGAAGAAATCCCCAAAGCCACCAGGCTTCTCAAGCCCCTGGCCTCCACACAGGTGAGCTCACACCTGCCTCCCAGATCGCCACCTCCTCCCCACCCTCCCTGGGCAAAGCTGACACCTGCACCTCTCCTTGCCCCAGTTCCTTTCCCAAAGCTCCCTAATATTAGTTAATTAGTAACAAACACATATCAATTGCCATGTGTGCCTGGCATTGCCCTAGGTGCTGGGAATGGTAGGAAAGGAAACAAAGATCCCGCCTGGTGCTAACACAAGAGACAAACACTCAGTTCATCGTGTGAGGGCCCAGTAGGCGGAAGCATGGGCCCGTGTGTGGGTGGTGATGATGAGACAGGAAAACAGGCAGGAGGAGGGGACAGAGAGTTGGGCTGGTCAGCAAAGGCTTCCCCACGAAGGTGACTTTTAGGTCCAGACCTGAAGGCAGGGAAGGAGGGAACATGCAGTTAGGGGGGAAGGTGACTTTCCAGAAAGGAGGGAAGCATGTGCAAAGGCCCTGGGGTGGCAAGTGTCTGGTGTTCCCAGAACAGTGAGCGAGGAAGACAGCAGCTGAGGCCTCAGGGCCTTTGCACTCGCTGTCCAGCTGCCTGGGAGTTCTTCCCTAGACCCCACTCACGTGGCTCACCCTCCCCTCCTGCGGGTCTTACTTACTTGTCATGGTGATAGTGAGACCTTCGCTGGCCATCCTATCCAAAAGGACACCTCTCCCCCTCACACATGTGCCTCTCTCCACTGGCCAGAGCTCACTGAGAAGGTGCTGAGACTTTCCTGCACCCTGCTGTTCCTTGCCTGGCTCCCCCACTGGCAGGTTGGCTCCATGAGTCTCTGCCCATCCCCAGACCCCTCTATTACTCCATTCTTACCACAAGCCTGATCTCGAGACACTCCTCTCCTGACTCGAAGCATGCCTGACTTGGAGGAGGCTCAGTGTTGGGGTGGAAGGCAAGTCTGTCAGAGACAGTGATGCCTATTTACCTCCCTCTTTCTCCCTGTTTTGCACCACGTACCTCTTGCTTAGGAAAGCCAGTCTATTCTATTTAACCATGTGATCAGTGAGGCACTGCGTTGATTGCACCAGCCCTCCCCCCATCTTCCCTACCAGCCTCTTCTGGAGAAGGGACCCTGCTGTCTCTGAGGCACCAGAACCCCAGCCTCCAAGACCTCACCTCTTCCAGGCTGCTCAGAACACGTGGCCTCGCCTCCATCCTGGCCCCTCTGGGGGTTCCCCCGGGGCTCCTGGCTGCTCACCTCCTCCGGCCCGGGTTCCTCAGTCGCCACCTATCAGGTGTCAGGCACTGCTCCATGCCTGACAATTCTCTTCCCTGCCCCTTTCTGCCTCCCTTCTGCCCCACTAGCTGAGTTTCCTCAATGGTCAGGAGCAGGGGACACTGAGGGATCAAACCCCACTGCTGACCTCAGCCGGCAGGGAGATGGGCAGATACCAAGACCCATCAGCCAGCTGCTCCCCGGGGCCCCAACCCTCCCCTCCATGTCTTTCTCCAGCCAGAACCATCAAAGCTGACCACAGCCCTCCCCTGCTTAGGGTAAACCCCTACCACCTTCCTGGACATTCCCCTGCACACTCCTGGTGCCTCCTCTCCCAATCCAGCCCTGTTCATGCGCCCTCTCTACTCTTCTTCACCTGGCTCACACCTACTCCCAGCTCAAGTAGCACCTCCAGGAAACCTCCCGGATCTCCTCTGCTCACCCCCTGCTCAGTCTCCCAACCTCAGCTCCAATGGCACCTCCTCCAGGAAGCCTCCAGGACTCCTGCTCACCAGCCAAGGAAGGCGTTGCTACCAGGGCTTCCACAGAATCCCACCTGGGCAGTGTCTGGTTCATCCTTATCATTGCAGACCCCCATGACACTTGGAAAGTAAATGGGGACTACGGAAGCAAGCGAGGGGTCAGGAAAAGGCTCCCCAGGGGAGACCCTGGGGGCCTGAGGGCAGGGAGGAAGGGCACCCCAGGAAGGGGCACTGGCATAGGTAAAGTCCTAAGGAAGAGAAAGTGCTGGTGGTCAGGGGAAGGCGGAATTCTGGCATGGCCTCAGCACTGGGTTCAAGGTCCTGCTGAGCCTTAGCTACCAGCAGCACCAAACGTCTGCCACGTCCATATCAGCATCCCAAGGCCGACCCCCTTCCTTTCTGAACAACGTGGCAGAGGGCAGCCAAGACCTTTCTACAGAGGAGCCCTAATGCCCCTCAGGCCAGAGCTGGCAAGTCCGAACTAAAAATAATGGATAACAATAGCATGTAAGCTGGAAGGGAATAATCAGAGATGAAGTGTTTAAAGGCTCATGGATTATTCAGGAAGGGACTATGATGATGTCTAACTTTAGACTTTGTTTCAGCAGATATACCTGGCAAAATTTCAAGGGAAACAAAAGATTGAAATAAAGTGTAGAAAAAGATTTTTTAAAAATAGAGTAAGAAAAAAATGAACTAATTTTTAAAAATGCCATTGATTCAAGAGACATGAAGCCTAGATGCACCAGGTGAAACTGAATTAGATCCTGGACTTACAAGGAACGTTACTGGAAAAATCAGCGAAACCTGAATGGGATCTGTGATGAGAGAGTCACATTTGATTAGTGTCCATTCACTGCTCTTGAGGGTGTGTGGGCATGTATCCTGGCATTTAGTAAAGACTGGCTGACGTGTCCATGGGTTAGGGTTCACAGAGCATCCTGGTGAGGACGTGGCATGAGTGGGGGGAGGTGGCACCCCAAAGGGACCTGGGGACTTGGTGTCCTATTTCTGCAACTTTTAGGTACATTTGAAATATTTTCAAAGTAAAAAGTTTAAAACGCTAGCAATAAAAAATAAAGAAGCTTTCAGACATCAAGCTAAATACAGATCAAAAAGTAAGATGGGAGAAACAAGCCCCAATATATCAGTTATGGATTAAACTTACCAATGAAAAGATGGGATTGTCACATTGGAATTTTTTAAAATCCAGCTATATGCTATTTACAAGAGACATATCAAAAGCACAGAGGCCTAGAAATACAAAAAATGAAAGAACAGGAAAAGAGATCATGAAAACATCAATCAAAAGAAAGCTGGTGTAGTCATATTAGGAGCAGACGAAATGAGTTTAAGATAAAAAGCATTATGTGGGATAGAAAAGGTCACTTCGTAATGCTAAAAGGTTCAGCTCACCAAGATGATACATCAATCCTAAACTTATATGCAACCTTAAAAAAACAGCCATAGAATATATAAAGCAAATATTTATAGAGCTATGGGGAGAAATTTCCAAATCCACTAGTGTAGTACAAGATTTCTACATATTTCTCTCAATTTATGATAGGTCAAACAGACCAAAAAGAGGTAAAAACACAGAAGACTGGAACTACAAAGTTAACAAGCTTGATTTGACAGACACTAATAGAATTTTCCATGCAGCAATTAAATAATGCACATTCTTCTCAGGCATACATGAAACGTTTACAGACATGGAAAGTTCTGGGCCATAAAGCAAGTCTTAGCATATTTCAAAGAACCAGTGTCACATAAAAGAAATTCTCTGAACAAAATGAAACTGTTAGAAGATAACAAAAAAGAGTAAATTAAAAATCCTCATGTATTCATAAATTGCATAATTTACTTCTTAGTAAGTAATGGGTCAAAGAAAAATCATAATAGATATATAAAGTCTTGAAACTGAAAAAGAGTGAAAATACTGTGTATCAAAAACTTGTAGGATGCAGTGTAAGCAGACCTTTAAAAGGGAGAATTTATAGGCTCTAAATGTTTATGTTAGGAAAAAGAAAGGCTGAAAATTCATGGGTCAGCATCCCACTTTAGAAATTAGAGGGAAGAACTGCAGAATATACCCAAAGAAAGAGAAACAGAGGAGATAACAGAAAGGGGAAACCCATCAAAAATCGAAACAAGTATAAGGTAGAATACAGCCAAAAATTAGTCCCTTAAAAACAAAAAGATAAACCTCTGGAAAGATTGAACAAGGAGAAAAAATAACTGGATAAATAATGTTAGGAATGAAAAGAGTACAAAACTACAGATAGAGCAGAGATCGGACAGATGGTAAGAGACTATTCTGCCACCATGATAGAAAACCTTGACAAAATGGACAAACTCCTAGAAAAACATAATTTACAAAAATGGATTCAAGAAGAAAAAGAATTTGAACGATCTTGTATTTGCTATAATAGTAGAATATATAATATAAAACAGGGAAAAAAGAGAATACCCTTTTGAAAAAACTGAAGAAGAGTGAATACTTTCGAATTCATTTTTACAAGGTCAGCATTACTCTGATACCAAAGTCAGACAAGGACATTACAAGGAAAAAAAATTACAGGCGAACATCTCTGATGAACACAGATGCAAAAATCCCCAACAAAATTCTGGCAAGCCAAACTCAATAGCACATTAAAAGGATCATTCACCATGATCAAGTGGAATTTAACCCTGGGATGCAAAAATGGTTCAACATATGCAAATCAGTAAGTGTGATACACTATATTAACAGAATGAAAGATAATAATCATATGATCATCTCAATACTTGCAGAAAAAGCATGTAACAACATTCAAATCTTTTCATGATTAAAAAAACCCTCTTAATAAATAGGTACAGAAGGAATGTACCTTAACATAATAAAGGCCATATATGGCTAATCCCAGCTAATATCACACGACTTGTACATAATGACTCATCATAACATACAACTCATCCTAACATCTCATACTCAATGGTGAAAAGTTGAAAGCTTTTTCCCTAAGATCAGGAACAAGACGAGGATACCCAGTCTCATCACTTCTATTCAACATAGTATTGAACGTCCTAGCCAGACCAATTAGGCAAGAAAAAGAAACAAAACACATCCAAATTGGAAAGGAAGAAGTTCAATTGTCTCTGCAGATGACAAGATCTTACAAATAGATGACATGATCTTACAAATAGATGACAAGATCTTACAAATAGAAAATCCTAAAGACTTCACCAAAAAACTGCTAGAACTAATAAACGAATTCAGTTAGGTTGCAGGATACAAAATTAACATACAAAAATCAGCAGCATTTCTATACACTAACAATGAACTATCCGAAAAAGAAATCAAGAATACAATCACATTTACAATAGGATACAAAATACTTAGGAATACATTTAACCAAGAGGGTAAAAGATATGTACAATGAAAGCTATAAAACCTTAATAAAATAAATGGAAGGAGACACAAATAAGTGGAAAGACATCCCGTGTACATAGATTGGAAGAATTAATATTGTTAAAATGTCTATGCAACCCAAAGCAATATACAGATTGAGTACAATTCCTATCAAAATTCCAATAACATTTTTCAAAGAAATAGGAAAAAATTTATAAAATTCATACAGAACTACAAAAGAACTCAAATAGCCAAAGCTTGAACAAAAAGACCAAAGCCAGAGGCACTGCATTAAATTATTTCAAAATCTACAAACTATAGTAACCCAAACAGCATGGTACTGGCATAGAAACAGACATACAGGCCAATGGAACAGAATAGAGGGTTCAGAAATAAATCCACACATTTACAGTGAGCTGATCTCTGGCAAAGTTGCCAAAAATACACAATGGAAATATGACACTCTCTTCAATAAACGGTGTTGGGAAAACTGGATATCCACAGGCAGAAGAATGAAAATGAACCCCACCTCATACCATATACAAAAATCAACTTGAAATGGATTAAAGACCAAAAATTATAAAACTGCTAGAAGGAGACAGAGGGAGAAATCTTCTTAACATTGGTCTTGGCAAAGATTTCCTGGATAAGACCCCAAAAGCACAGGCAACAAAAGGAAAAACAGACAAATGGGATTACGTCAAACTAAAAAGCTTCTGTACGGCGAAGGAAACAATCAACAGAGTGAAGAGATAACCTGCAGGATGGGAGAAAATATTTCCAAGTCACACATTTGAGAAGGAGTTAAAATCCAAAGTATACAAGGAACCCAGACAACTCAATAGCAAGAAAACAATCTGATCTTTAAAGTGGGCACAGGACCTGAACAGTACAAAAAGCCAACAGGTATATGCAAAGGTGCTCGACATCACTAATCACCAGGAAAATACAAATTAAGACCCAAATGAAGTATCGCTTCACACCTGTTAGAAAGGCTTTTATAAAAGAATAAAAAATGTTGACAAGGATATGGAGGAAAGGGAACCTTTGTGCACCGTTGGTGGGAATGTAAATTAGTACAGCCATTATGGAAAACAGTATGGAGGTTCCTTAAAATATTAAAAATAGACCTACCATATGTTCCAGCAATCCCACTACTGGGTATAGATCCAAAGGAAATGAAATCAGTATGTCAAAGGCATATCTGCACCCCCATGTTTATTGCAGCTCTAGTCACAATCGCCAAGATATAGATTCAACTTACGTATCCGTCAACAGATGACTGGATACTGAAAATGAGGAACACATACACAATGGGATATCATTCAGCCTTTTAAAAGAAGGAAATTCTGTCATTCGTGACAACACAGATGAACCTGGAAGACATGATGCTAAGTGAAATAAGCCAGACGCAGGAAGACAAATGCTGCATTATCTAATTTACATGTGGAATCATAAAAAATTGAACTCCTGGAAGCAGAGAATGGAATGGTAGTTACCAGGGGCTGGTTAGTGGGGAGAGGAAGTGAGGAGACACTGGTTCAAAGGCACAAGGTCTCAGCTGGACAAGTTCTGGCACTCGACGGACAGCATGGTGACTATAGTTAGTAATAATGTGTTGTATACTTGAAAGCTGCTAAGGTATTTTAAATGTTTTCATAAAAATAAGTATGTGAGAAGATGGATATGTGAATGCGCTTGATTTAATTATTCCACAATGATACATATATCCAAACATCATATTGTGCACTAGAAATATGAACAATTTGGTATTTGCTCATATAAAAAATATATTTAAAAAAGGAGAGAATAATTCCTAGCTCATTCTATGTGATGGATAAACCTTGATATCAAAATCAGGAGAAGTAAGAAAGTAGAGACCAATATGGGCGCAAAAATCCTAAATGAAATATCATCAAACTAGATCCATCAGCGAAAGTGAACTGCTGCTGCTGTTGTTATTATTATAGACTCTGGCCAAGTTTACCCCAGATACTCAAGAGTGGTCTAACATTAGAAATCATACATGTCATTCAAAACATTAACAGTTTAAAAGAGAAAAACAAATCATCTCAATAGATGCAAAAAAAGCTTTTGATAAAATTGAATGCCCATACATAATTTAAAAAAGAATTATTTATCAAACCCTTGGCAAATTTCCTTAATCTGATGAGGAGTAGCCACAATAAACCTTAAATTAATATTCTTAACAGGGCAATGTTGGAAGCATTTCTTTTATAATTAGGAGCAAAACAAGGATGCCCACTATGACGTCCAGTCCACATTGTACTGGACTCCATGCCCACACAGAAAGACAAGGAAGAGAAATTAAAGGCATCAGTAGTGGATGAAAGAAGTAAAACCATTATTATCGCTAATAACAGGATTATCTTCAAAGGAAACCTAAAATAATTCTTAGGCAAATTATTGGAAATAATGAGGAATTAACACTTGGCTGACTATACAATTTACAAAAATCACACACATTTCTATATACCAGCAACATGCAATTAGAATACGTGATTTTAAAAATATACAACATTTATAGAAACAAACACAAAATATTTGCTTAGGAATAAACAAAATATATGAAAGATATACAGGGAGAAAATCATTGTTTAAATGTGTTTTAAAAACACCAGAGAAGACATAAACTGAGTGATACACTATGTTCACAAATAGGAAGACTCAATATCATGAAGTTATCAGTTTTACCAAATTCATCCACAGATTCAGTCCAATGCCAATAAAAATGCTAACAGGGCTATTTATGCAGCTTGTCAAGATGGTTCTAAAATACATGTGAGCTGGGCACGGTGGCTTACGCCTGTAATCCCAGCACTTTGGGAGGCTGAAGCTGATGGATTGCTTATGCCTAGGAGTTCTAGACCAGCCTGGGCAACATAGTGAAACCTCGTCTTTAAAAATAATAATATCATAAAGTAGTAGACTTGAAAAGAAAAAAACAATGAAAAAAAAAATATCGCTTCTCAGCCTTTTGGCTTAGATCAAGTATAAATAATAATAATAATTAGCCAACATTGTAGTGTGTGCCTGTAGTCCCAGCTACTTGGGATGCTGAGGTGGAGGGATCATCTGAGCCCAGGAGGTAGAGGCTGCTGTGAGCCATGATCATGGCCTGGGAGACAGAGTGAGACCCGACTAAAAAACTAAAATAAAATAAATGTGAAAGAGCAAGGACCAAGGACCAAGACACTCCTAGCCTTACCAGATTTCATCATTTATCACAGAAGTACGGTCATTAAGATAGTGAGGTGGTGACACAGGCAGAGACACACTCCCAGTGGCTCTGCAGAGAGCAGAAACAGACTCACACAGGGAACCTGCCACAGGCCAGGGAGGAGGGGCAGGTCGACAGGGGTCTTCCGACATGGGAAAAGAAAAGTATTGGCGGGAGAGAACATTTGCAACAATGTATAAACCAAGGGAGTATTAGCATCGAGGTCAGAGCCCATGGACTTGTGCACAGACATTCTACAATCATTAAGATGGAAAAAACCAAACAATCCCATTTTTTAAATGGGCAAGAGTCATGAACAGACTTTTCACAGCAAATGAAACACAAATATAAACATATGAAAAATTCCAACCTCATTAGTGATCAGAGAGATGCAAATTAAGATCACAATTAGATACTATTTTACACCCAGCAAATTGGCAAAAATTGAGGAGTCTGACAATATCGAATACGAGGTAGCCAGTGAACGGGCTGAAGCGAACTCATATATTGCTGGTGAGAACGTGGTAACTCACACTCTGGAAAACAAGTTAGTCCATCTGTTCAAGCAGAATCATTCACACACCCGGGACCGAATAATCACCTCTCAGTAGAGATCTAGGGACACCCTCCCTCCTGTGAGGAGCCAGACATGAGAGTGCTCAGAGCAGTGCTGGCTTCTTCTCTTTTTTTTTTTTTAACCCAAAACTGGAAAAATGCTACATATCCATTGAGAGAATGGATGATAAATTATGATACAGTCACACCATGTCATTTTATGCATCAGTGAAGATTATGAACCATGGCTATGCATAAGCACATGGATGAGTCTTGGAAACAAAGTTGGATGAAAAAAAAGCAAGTCTAGGAAGAATACTGATAGCATGGCTCAATATTTATGAGCTAAAAAATAAGCAAAACAAAACAATATATTGTTTGGCAGAAAACACATTTTGCCAATGCAGTCTGCATAAAGTAATACACAAGTATTTAAGACTAGGTAAAATGGGATACTAGACATCCCATTTAGGGGCCAGGTTACGCTGGGGTGGAAGAAGAGGGTGGATGGGGCTGGGCTGCCCTATGGATGCAGTGAGCGGTTCTCAGTGAGGAAGTGGCTCAGAGGAGTCATTATACCATCATCCTTTATGTCAAAAATACATGCTATATACAACCTTGCGTAAGTATCAACAACATACCAGAAAAAGATCATACAACAACAACATTGAGACTCACCAGGGTTTTATACATATGTTACCTTTAGTCATCACAGTAACCTTCTCCACGATTCTAAAATCCCCTGCTCTAAGATTCTAACATGCTAATTCCACGATTCTAGTTATCCAAAGATAAGGCACAACAGAGCATGGTACTAAGACCCTGACATCCCAACAGGAGATTCCCTCACTCTCAGATTCCAAATCCCTGTCCCATAAGAGTATCCACTTGCCAAAGACACCAAGGGCCCAACCTCACTGGCTAGCCAGGGCAGAGCAGCACCTTGTGCCCCATGAAGGTGGGCCCACCCAGAGCTGGCAGGGTGGGCTTCCCAGGAGAGGGCCTTCTCAAGGGTACCATGCTGTGTTGATGGCCTGGGTCCTCTCTTCCAAGTTGTCAGTCCCATCTCTCAGGCAGAGCCACAGATGCTCCTGGTTGCTGGATGTCCCTCCCTCTCCCCCTACCCTCCTGCCTGCCTCAATCTGAGGCATCAGGAGCCAGCCTCACACCTCTGACCACACCCTGCCAGGCACGCCCTCCCTTTCTTTCCTGGGCACAGTCCTGGTTTCACTCATTCATTCATCCTCAGAAGAGGAGGCAGCATGGAATACTGCATGAATGGGGCGGTGGGGGTGGGGGCGGGGAATGGGTGCAGAGACAGCCTGGACATCGGGTCCTGGACTTAGGGTCAAACATACAGGGTGCAAACCTGGCTCTGCCGCATGCAAGTGCAGCTCTGGGGAAGCCTAGCTTCTCTGAGCCTTGGACCCCTCCTGTTCTCTGTGAAGACTGGAGTAGCCATGGGTTGACCAGGGACACAGGATGTGAGATGCACATGCATGGGACAGATGTACATGCATGGGACAGGAGTGGCAGAGTCTGAGCCCAAAGTGTGCAGTGCCTCCACCTTCCTGCTGGTCAAATGCACTCCACCTTCCACGCATTCCTACCAACTTGTGTGAGCACCTGCTACATGTCAGCATCGCCCTAGGAGTGTGGGACTTGGCAGTGAGCAAAGACTGTCACAAAGGTTACCATCTAAAAGTGGCCGCAACATGCACTTCTTTCCTTTGTCTATCCGATTGATCCTTCACTCATTCAACAAACATGCATTTGTGCCCACGAGGTGCCAGGACCAGCTGTGGCCATAAAGTGTCCTGTGCATGCAGCTCTGTCCTCTTTGAGAAGCCCGGATGTAGTCCTGGGCCAAATGTGTCTGCAAAACCCCAAGCCTGGGCTGGGAGACTTCAAGGAGGGAGGAGCAGAGGATGGGGGCCACCAGGGCAATGCTCTGTAGAAATGGGTCTGTCCCCGAAAACCCAGGTCCGCAGAGCCACCAGCAGTATGCAACACCAGTCAGGAGAGCTGCAGTGTGGACTGGAGCCCACCCCTGCCCCCATGTACCCGGAAGGGGGGACACAGAGCCAACAATTCTCCTCAAGCCTAACGATTCCATATTTTCAGCCCTGTGGGTTTCAGACCTCCTTGGGATCAGTTATCCCTTTCTTTTTTCCTGCTTCTCCCCTTTGGAATGGGAGTGTCTGTCCTATGTCTGTCCCACCCTTGTACTTTGGAAGCAAATAGCTTGTTTGATGTCACAGGCTGAGAGTGGGAGGGGAATGTGCCTCAGGATGAACCGGGCCTGAAGTCCCACCCATGTTTGGATGAGACTTCGGACTTAGACTTTAAAGTTGGTGCCGGGGCGAGTTGAGAGCTGGGGCTGTTGGGATAGAATGTATGTATTTTACATAAATTTGGGGGGCCGGGGCAGAATGCTATGGTGTGAATGTGTCCCTTCCAAAATTCAGGTGTTGCCACCATGACAGCAGGGAGAGGCAGGGCCTTAAGAGGCATCTGGCTGTGAAGCTTCTTCCTTGGGAATGGGAGGAAGGCCCTTCCAAGGAGGCTTCCTGCAGCATCCTCCAGCCTAGCCTTCTGCCTTCTGCCAGTGAAGACACAGCAAGGCGGCCGTCACCAGACTGGATGCCGCACCCTCATCTTGGACTTCCCAGTCTCTGTTCTTTATAAGCAAACAGTCTCCGGTAGTCTGTCAAAGCAGCACAAATGGACTAAGGCCACAGGGTTCAGGAGAGGCTTTCCACATATGCTGAAATGGCAGTGCCAAGAAACTCCGCACCGCCACCCCAGGGGAGACAATCAGAAGTGCTGGGGCTCCCACATGGACTCCTCGCATTTTTCTCTCTCTCTCTCTCTCTCTCTCTCTCTCTCTCTCTCTCTCTCTCTCTCTCTCTCTCTCTCTCCCCCTGCACCCCCTTCAGACTCATAAAACTTGCTCTTGGATCACTGATCTCTGTTTGGCTCCCAGGCTGAAAATGCTGTTCCCCAGACGGCATGGAGTGGACCCCAACTCCACCTGTGGGCCAGGTGTGTTCCACCTCTGGACGGCTGCAGGGACAGGCAGAGTGGGTTCTTGGCACTGCAGACTATCTTTGGCCCTGTCTCCATGTGGGTGTGTGGGTCTGAGGGCAGGCTCCCAGGAGAGGCCTGATCAGGGACCTGGGGCCTGTGGCCACAAGGGGAGCTTCCAGGAAGAAGGGAGGGTACGAGAGAGGAAGGGATGGAGGGAGGGAGGGGGGCAGGAAGGGCAAAACCTCGGATGTGTCTGCCCTTAGCCTGACCCTCGGGGCTCCACATGGCGGGGGCTGCACAAACTGCACCTGAGTCATCCCCCAACTCAAGGCACAGAGGCCAGCCTCCCGCACCTAGGCCTCAATGGGACACAGGATCCCGCCAGCCAAGGGCAGTCTCCAGAGCAGGGAGCAGCTGAGGGCCAATGCTCACATGGCTGGGTGCCCAGCTGGGAGGGCATTGCATTGTCCACCACCCATGCCTGCTCCTCTTCTGGAAGGGTCACACCTTTGGAAGAAGACAGCCCTGAGGCCTTGGGCACAGCATCCACCTCTTAGAGCCTCAGTATCCCCACCTATAATGATACCCCACTGCAGGCTTGCAGGGACTACACTGAGGCACACGCTGGGCCCTGGCTGGGCCACACATGCAGCAGGTGTCCAAAGCTCCTTCCTCGCTGGGTCATGCTATGTCTCTGCCACTGGGTTGACTCCCGGTTTATCATACGAGGAAGGGGCTGAAGGGTGCCTAGATGAATCCTCCAAACCCCAGGGACCTAACCCTGGGCACCTAGCACTGGAGGAGGGCTGAGCTGAGGGCCTATGCCATTTGGAATCAGGTCCAGACCTTTCCACAACCCCTCGCCACCTTCTGTCAGGCTCCACTTCTCCACACCGACTCTCAAGGAGCCCTGGGGGCAGGAGGAGAGCCTGGGGTCCCAGGGTGGGTTGGGCAGCTAGCACAGAATAGGCCCAGCTGAGTCTGAGAAGCCAAGAGCCAAGCCGGATAGGCTGCAGAGGTTGGTGTGTGAGAGGCAGGCTTGAGGCCCAGTCCCAACCTGGGAGGAGGCTGCTACCAGGAAGGGACCCAGCCTCCCCTGACAGACCTGAGTCTGGGAAATGGAGGACCCAGTGGTGATTTTCCAGGCCCCCGGGGAAGGCCAGTCCTGGGCAGAGGCAAAAGCAGAAGGCTGATGGGGACCAGGGATGGAGAGCTCATGACAGAGACAGAAGCAGCAATTTTGAGGAGTTGAATTATTATTCAAAGCCTTCACTGCCCATCTCATGGGCCTCTTCCTCCTACCCCACACAGCAGACCCACCCGCATCAGGACTGGCTTGTGAAAAATGCATTGGTCAATGCCACGGAGCAGAAGTGACATTTACTGCTTCCAAGCGGAAGCTTTCAAAGCTACCGAGAGGCCCCTCCGTCACTCTTCCTCTCTGCTGAGAGCCTGGCAACATCTCTGGGAGGGCTGCCCTGGCAGACTGGGTCCTGGAGTAGAAAGTCCCCAAGCAAAGCCACATCCAGCTTGCTGTGGACACATAACCACAAGAGTCATTCCTGAGATTTGGGGGTCATTTGTTACTGCAGCAAAGTTACCTGGGCTTTTTACAGGAGGGCAGCTAAGCTCTGCCACTTACTTGATGGGTAACCCTGGGCAGCCCCTCGAGACCTCTCCCAGCCTCTCTCCCTTCTTCAAAGTGCGCCACATGAGGCCTACGGGCGCCGAGGCTGGCGGCCTGGCGGTGTGTGCGTGCTAAAGTCATTAATGCAGGCAGGCCCCAAGCTAACGAAATCCACATGGCAACCACTCACACTTACAGCCATGTGCTCCTCTCGGATTTTCACATCCATTCTCCTGCCAGCGGCAAGAGCATTTTGAGGGAAAAATGCAAATTTGGGGGACATGGGGGAGCTCTTCACCAGGCTAAAAATGGTGCTCTAATGAGGCCTCCCTCCCCGGAGTAGAAGCAGGCAGGTTCGAACTCCTCGTGGCACTGAGGTTTCGAGCAGTGGGTGCCAAGGCATAATCTCTGCTTATGCATCATCCCCAGATCCCCTTCCAAGCAAACAGCCATGGGGGCTGGACCAGAGAAGGAGGAACAGCCGTCAAGTCACAGGCTCGTTAGTGTGGCGGAAGCTCGCTCACCAGCGAAGGCGTCTGCAGCAGTTTACAAGCCCGGATCACAGACAGCTCCCCTTTTGCTTTTTCCTTCCGAGCCTTTTTCATCTGTCTTGCTGATGGCAGCATTAACGAGCCCTCGCTGGATATACCTGAAGCGGCAGCCAAGTGCTAGGGGCCTGCAGAACACAGAGTTGTGGCCCTGACACTTGCACGAGGAGGCGGGGCCAGATGACCGTGTGGACTCTTGCGACATGGCACAGGCTGGTGGCCCTGCTGAAGGCCATCCCTGCTTCTCCGATACACAGTCACAGGAGGCTGCTCTAGGAGTGGCAGTGGAGACAGACATGGACAACTGCAGTGTGCTTACACACAGGAGACAATCAGAGAGGGACTGTCCTCACCCTCCCTGTGTCTCTGGGAGAGGCCTAACCCAACAAAGAAAGGCAGAGAGGACCCTTAAGGGGACAGCCTCCAACGGGCAACAGCCTGTCGTGGGAGCTCTCATGGGGCTGCATTCAGACCTGATGCTCATTCCGTGGATTAGAGAGCCTCGCTGGAGTTCACAAGCCCATCTGAGGGATGAGAATGCTGAGGCCCAGAATCACACAGAAAGCAAGCGATGAGGTCAAGCCTGAATCATTTGGAATCAGATCCAGACCACAGCCCCTCCCCACCTTCCATGAGATTCCAGTTCTCCAGACTGACCCCCTGCACATGGTGGCCTGACCCCCACACTCATACCTCTGCTGACTCAGGGCTCCTTTCTGATTCCCATCAGCTAGGCCTGAAAAGGAAGAAGCGAGACCCCTAAAATGCCCCAGTTGAGAAAGAAACGGTTCTTCCTGCTTCAGGGGGATGAAGAGGTGGAGAGAAAAGGTTTGGAAGTGTGGGCCCTGCTACAGCTGCTCCTGCCGCCCGTGGTCCCCACATAGCCCGTGAGTGGTTGCTCCATGCATGCGGTTCAGAGCAGTGATAGCTCTCCTAATTAGGGCGTGGCACACACCTGTCCACCCTGAGTGGTGCTGCGTGGCACTTCTGCCTTCTGAAAGAACCAATTAGGCCCTCTGAGCACTCCTGCCTGGAGACAGGGCGCGGCTCATTAGAGCAGCCTTTTGCATCCTTCTGTGAGTGACTCCTGGCAGGGCCGGTGCCACACACCGCCATCTGCATTCCTCTATCTGCAGGGCACGCACTTTGAGAGTGAGCCTGTTTGATGTCTGGGCGGTTTGTTTGGTTTAATTTGTTGTTTTCCCTTTCTGCTGTCAAGAGGTAAATAGACACACTGCTTCATCTTCCTAGGCAGGACTGGATTAATAATGCATTGGCAGTGGTGGGAGGAGGAAGGCCCGGCCCCGGGCACACTGGGTTTCATCCTGGCTGCGCCACCCACTGGCTGTGTGACCTAGGCCAAGTCACGGAACCTCTCTGAACTTCTTTTCCTCATCTGTAAATTGAGGCTGGCGACCCTGCCCCTTCCTGAGGTTTGAGGTGGCCCTGCTAATGACAGTAGTCAGTGAAAGAAGAGGGAGCTACCTGCAGGGTTTCACTTGACGCTCCTGAAATTCAGCAAAGGGGACATTTTCCAGATGAGGAACGGACTGCTCAGAGACAATACGTAATTTCGTCAAGAGTCACAAAGCAAGTAAGTAACACAGCCAGGACTGAGATCAGGGCACATCGAAGCCTGGCTCCTTCCCTGCCAATGCCCAGATCACACTGCGAGGGGTTGTTGCTCACCACTGCCCCACTCTGGTGTGCCATGGCTCTGAAGCGGGCCACAGCAGTGACCTCAGCACTGAGTCCCCACCCGGCCTCTCTGTGCACTGAGGGGCTTCTCCTTGCCCCTCAGTCATTTCATCTGCACAATGGGCACGCTGCACCCTGCCCTGCCTTTCTCGAGGGACAGGTGTGAGGCTCAGTTGAGTCACAGTGTAGATACACCTGCTACCCCTCCCCAGGCCTGCAGACGTCATCTGCCCCACTCACAAAGGCCAGATGTGCCACTCTTCGGGGGGACATCTGAGGTGGACAGGCTGATGCCAGCACTGGGGGGTGAGGAGACAGCAGTGGTGAGGCCAGCAGCAATGGTGATGGCTGGACTTGCAAAGCAGGGCCACTGGGGCCAGTTCCTGGACACCAGGCAGTGGGGCAGCACAGATGGGTCTCAGCTATCAAATCTGCACAAGCCAGTGCCAAGTCCCACAGAGGCACAGACAAGATCCTGGACACAAGGCTGTCCAACTTACCACCCCGAGGGGTGGCATCAGCATCCATGGCCCAGTGGCCATTCTGGGCGGGGATGTGCTGTGGGCAGGGCACTGAGTCTGCTCTCCATGCCTCAGGGTCACTGGCCACCTTGCAATGCCTTGGCCAGGATGGGTGACCTTCCTAAACCTTCACCTCTGTCTCCAAGTGGCAATAACAATCCCCCACAGGACTCTCCTAGGATCTGTGGGAATATGAGTTCAGTCCTTTGCCAGGGGCCTGACATGTGGCCCTTGCCCTGCGTGTGGTGGCTGGCGTCACTATCCTCATGGAGTTCAGAGACCATGATAGGACAGAGGGCAAGGGGTGGGAGGTGGAGTGCGCAGTTTACCCCACCCGCCCATCCTGACTCGTCAGATCTGAGACTGGACTGGGACCAAAGGGGCTGAGAGAAGACGCCAAGTCTTTTCCAGAAGACAGAAATCAATTCCATGCAGAGATATTCCTGGCTTTTCATTTAGAGAGCAATAAAACTCTCTGTGCCTCCCCTTCACCTTCCTTCTTGGCAGAAAGAGCCAGAGAGCTGTGGGCTCTGGCCCTGGGAGCCCAGCCGGGCGGAAGCCTGGCAGTATGTTAAGGCTTTTTAATGAAACCAATCTATATCTGTTTGCAGGGGGCAGGGCTCAGCCAACTGCATTCTGCTGTGTCTTCCAGGCATTGGAGGCTGCAGCTGGCTTCCCTGGTGCCCTGTTGGGCCTTGCTTCCTGGCACGGAGGCCCTCTCCCTTGCCCTGATCTCCCTGCTGCCTCCTGCTGCAGCCTGAAGAAGCCATCCGCCCATCAGCCCAGAGGAAGCAGTCCCAGCCACCCAAGCCCACCTACCACTGCTCTAGACCACCCGGAGTCCACAAACAGACCAGAACACTTCAGAGCTCTCAGAAAGCCAGGACCCTTGAAGAGCCCAAGCCCACTGTGCACAGCAGGGCATGAGGGCTGCCCATGGGACTGCCTTGTCTCTAGATGTCCTTCCAAAGCTGCCCCTTCTCTGGCTCCTCCCCTTCCATCAGTCCTTCTAGTAGAATGCCCCTTCCTTTTCCCGAGTTGCTGGCTTTGTAAGAAGTGTTGAGGTATACGGGGAAAGCAAGGACACCAGAAAGACCTAGATTCAAATCCTGACTCTGCTGCTTGACAGTTGCATGATTTGGGGCAAGTCCCAGTTCCTCTTGAGTTTCAGTCTCACATTCACAAAATGGGTACAAGACACTACACAAAGGGTGGCTGTTGGGATGGGAATGTGATGAGGAGGAGAGCCCCTGGCAGGGGATGAGCGGCACTCTGGTGGCTCTCAGTGCTGAAACTCCGCACCCCACACCCTCCCCTGTGCAGCACTACCCTGGGCAGGGACCCACCGATAGGTCCTAGACACTCACTCTGAGCTTAGCTACCCTGCTGACTGCCAGGATGGTTTGCACAGAAAGACTTTTGCTACCATTGAGGAGGCTGAGGCCAGGTTGTGGGTGTGCAGACTCCTAATGCATAACTGAGAACAGTGAGTGGCAATAGGGGAGATCATAGGGACAGAGGCCTCAGTGGTGGGAGGGTGATGAGACAAGTTAGGACACTGACCCACCATCAGGAGCCTTTGAATAATATCTGAACATCTCAAAGTCAAAAATCAAAAACAGATGAGCCACCATTTTCCTCCATTTTCTCAGTGCTTTGTACAGTGCCTGGTATGGAGGACTCACCAGTATCACCATAAACCCTATACCACCACCATCACCATGATCACCACCATCACTGTCATCACCATTAGTACCACTACCACTACTATCACCAGCATCATCACCACTACCACCCGCATCATCACCACCACCACCATCACCAACATCACCACCATTGCCATCACCACCACCACCATCACTATCACCACCACCATCACAATCATTACCACTATCATCACCACCACCATCACCACTATCACCATTACCATCACTATCATCACCAACATCACTTATCATCACCATCATCATCACCACCCCCACCATCATCACTAGCATTGTCTTCACATTCACCACCACCACCATACCGCCACCGCTGCCGCCATCATACCACCACCATCCCCACCATCATCATCACTACATTCACTGCCACCACTACAGCTATCATCAGCAACACCACCCTCCCCACCACCATTACCTTCATCACCACCATCATCACCATCATTGTCTTCAC
Source organism: Tarsius wallacei (assembly GCA_963574415.1). NCBI lineage: Eukaryota > Metazoa > Chordata > Mammalia > Primates > Tarsiidae > Tarsius > Tarsius wallacei. The sequence goes on along the minus strand of CAUYQG010088988.1, from coordinate 18,761 downwards.
ATTCAGCACCACCATCACCACTGCCACCACCATCACCACTGCCACTATCAATACCACCACCATCCCCACCGCCATCACTACTACATTCACTGCCACCACTACAACTATCATCACAACCATCACCACCACAACATTCACCATCACCACCACCACCATCATCACCATCATCACTAACAACAGCACCAGTGCCAGCACCACCACTACACTCACTACCACCACCACCATCACCATCACCATTATCACCACCACCATTATAATCATCACCTCCAACAGCAATACTACCAAATTTACTGTTAACAGATCAATGTTATCACCATCACTGCCACCACCAAGAGGGGCAGTCGCTGTGCTATGTGCTTCACATACAACCCTATGAGGCATCACTAGTGTTATATTTTGCAGAAGAGGAAAATGAGGGGCAGAAAGACTAAGCGATGTGCACGCAGCTGCATGTGACTAGTCATTGGCAGAGCTGGGATTAGAACCTGGTTCTGTCTGACTCCAGAGACAGCCCTCATTTGTTAAATAAACCGCAGCAGCCCCCGGCTCAGCTCAATTTCTGAAGAAGGGACACTTTCCGCTGACTGAGGACAGGTGTTGGGCTGCCTCTGTGGTCCTAGAGGACACTGTTGCTCTGGGCCACAGGTACTGGAGGGAAAACAGGCTCATTTGCATGCAATTTGCATACAGCTGCTGAAAATGAGCCACGATTCCCCACCACTTCAAAACTGCTTTGTTTCTGCCTTGAAAGGGACCTTCCCACGCACACGTGCCCATCCCCCAGTCACTCTAGACACAGACACCCTGATACGGGCGGTGTCCCCTCGTCAACTCTCTCTGAAGGAGGCAAGCCTGGCCCCTGGCACAGCCTCTACTTCAGGGGTGACCTTGGACAGGGGACCTCCTCTCTGAGTGCAGCCCGCTCAACGGGAGCAGCATAGGTTCCTAGGCCCTCCCAGCTGAGCAAGCAAAGGCGGAGGGGACAGGACGAGGTCTCCAGCAGGCTGATGCTGAAGGCCCCTTGGGGACGGAGGACCTCTCTTAAAGCCTAAGTCAGCCTGGACAGCTGGCCCTGCAGAGCCAGGACACCTGGGCAGGACAGGATGCCAGGTGCTGCCTCCTGAGGTGCCTGGCTGCTTCCTTGTCCAGCCCAGAAGCCTCCTGGAGTCTCCTCTCCTCCTCTGGGCCACCACCTTCTGGCACCCCATGCCTCCCTTCCATCTGCCTGTCCTTGGTTCCTCTGCCCAGGAACCTGGGGCAGCTTCCCTGCAGGCACAGAGATTCAAGCTGTCGGGCTGGGAGGAAGCAGTGTGGAAAGGTGTCTGAGGCTGGCCTCCCTGGGTGGGAACTCCAGGGGCCTCATGAGCAGGGCCTTGGGCCCCTCTCAGATTCCAACCGTATGGCCTGGCCCTGGGGCATGTGGCTCTTCTTCAGCCCACCCTGGGCCCAGCCACTCCATCAGCCACACCCCGCTTCCTGAAGATCCAGCCCCCTCCTGGAGAAGCCCTTCCTGTGCACTCCACAGGTCCCACAGCCAGAAAGGGAGCCTCCCTCACAAGTGCTTCCAACCATTTCCTCAGCAGGTGAGTGCAAGGGTTCACACACACATGCACACACAGCACTCATGTTCATACACACACATGCACAGTGTACACATGCACACATGAATGTGTACCTGCATACATCACATATAAATGCACATGCAGGTTCACTACTGCCTTGAGTGCACACCCAGGCTGCAAGTGGGTGCTCAGTGAGTGCTAACTGTATCTTGGACAAGTCTCTTTGCCCTCTGGCCTCAGGTTTCTCATCTGTGAAATGGACCGCTGTGAGGACTGTGATGAGCTCCGCAGCCAGCACTCAGCAGTGACATCCCCCTGGCCCAGCCTTAGCTGCCCACTCTCGTGAGGCAGGATAGACACTTCTAGCTCTAAGGGAGACGATCTGATGCTGTTGGTCTTTCGAGGTCAGTTCCTGTCTCCCCTCCTTCAGGAGTCCTTGCCACATGAATCTGTCCTCACCGATTCTGACCACACCGATTTGTCCTCTGCTGGTACAGCCCACAGCACTGGCAATTATTTAGTCGCTCCCTGTGGCAATTTCTACCTGGCTTCAAGGACACCTCTGATCCCAGCTTAAAAAACAGGAACATCCAGTGACCCCAAACAGCTCCTCCCTCAGCCCGGCTGCCAGCGCCCAACCTGACACTCCCTGCCAGCAAGGCGAGCAGTCATTTGTTTGAACAGCATGGAGGAAAGGACACAGATGAGGGGTCAGTAGACAGGGTTCCATGCCCAGTTCCAAGGGGGAGGTCCACCTTCCTCTGAACAGAAGCCTCTTCATGGGTCAAGAAGAAGTCAAGGGAGCGCTGCCTGGGAGGGGCTGCAGGCCTGAAGAATTCTCGACAGTCATCTGTGTCAGTTGCAGAACTTGAGTGTTCCTGTCTCTCACCTCCAGGACACCAGAAACCACCCAACTTGGAGGCCAGGAGAGCCCCAGACACAGAACACGGAGCCAGGACCAAGGGGGCACCCACGGAGGACTATGGGCTCAGCACACTCTGGACCCCACTTTTAGTGCAGCTGTATGATCAAGCTCAGGCAAAGTCACAAGGAAGCTGAGCTGCAGCAGGATCTGCCTGGGTCCCAGGCCTGTCTGACTCTCAAGTTGCCTGAGTCCCCAAGGGCACTCAGCAGTGAGGTAGGAAGGACGGAGCTCGGATGCAGGGCCTTGTCGGAAACACCGTCTGAAGATGGGGCTCTGGGGCAGAAGAGAGACACCACCCACACCCACTGAGGACGCTCCCCTCTCCACACCCAGAGCTGTGAGCCCGGTATTTATTAAACACAACAGATTGACTCAGGTCTTTGCCTAGGGTTATTTTCCTGCTCAGCATTCTCCCAGAGAAGGACTGGTCAAGTGGGCACAGCCAAGAGTTTCTGTAGATGGCAAAGGCACGGCTTCTGGAGCTCCAGGCCTGAGGGAACCGAGTTCAGATGGGGTCACCCTCCCCGCCCCCCACATCCCCACATGCTGTCCTTCACAGTGCCTGGAAACACATTTCACATTTCCATTTCTCAGCAGACTGGAGGAGAGAATCTATAGCAATCCGATCATGAAAATGAGATTCTCCAGTGTTCTCTGTGCCCAGGGACATCGCAGGCAGCTCGGGCCTCAGCAAAATCCAATTGCTGTTTATTTAACCTGCTCAGCCTCCAAATTAAAAGGCAGCATCCTCCACCCTCAACACACACTGACTCCCCCACAAGCAGCTCCTCACGTGGCTCCCAGCCCCAAGCCAGGCGGCAGGCCCCTGCCCCAATGGTCCTGCCTGCATCTGGCCTGAGATGGGCCATTCCTGGCTCTCGGATTAAAATATCCAGTTGCTAAGAATGCAATTAAGGGATTCTGGAAGGAGACTTGGTCCCACGCCTTCCTTGGAGGCACCTAGGGGATGAGTCACAGCAAACCCTGAAGGTGGCTTCGTGAAAGAAACTTGGCCTGCAGGAACATGGAGAGAGGTTCACGTCCTGACACACCTTCCCAACCAGACCCCGTCCTGGTCAGTTGCCCTCAAGCATCAGAGGCCTGCCAACTCACCATCTACAACCCCCACCTGCCTCTGCTTAGACCTGGCTTCATATGCTGGCTCCCTCTCCATGTCTCCCGTTCACCCTCTTAGTTCAGTTTAAGTTCCTCTACTTTCAGGAAGCCTCACTTGATTCCCCCAGAGCTGATGGATAATTCCCTTCTCAGGTCTCCATAGCCCTGGCCCCAGAGCCCGGCACTGGCATTCAACAAAAGTATGTGACATTCTAACCTGGCCCCAAACCCTACTTTAACAGAAAAGAAAATTGATCTTGGGATAACCAACCCAGAGTCTGAGAGCAACAGAAGCTTAACTGTTTAAAGGGAGGGAGACAGAGAGAGAAGAAAAAGTGTATAGAAACATTTAGGGCCAGATGGGCTGCTGCAGCTGGGGTCAGTGACCCACCTGTAAGGGCACTCAGCCCTCTCTGGCCCAGGCACCCTCTATCCTCTGTCCTCCCTAGGGGCACACACTGGTCAGTGCCCACGGCCAGGGTGACCAGGTGGGTTCTTAGCTAACCTTACCCTTTGCTGGCCTTGAGTTAACTCAGAAGTCCAACTCCTTAACCCACCCTTGACCCCAGCCTCACCTCTTGGATCCCGAGTCCCACTTTCCCTGGAGAACTTTAGGGTAGCCTGAGACCACCTTCTTTTTGCATCGCTGCATCTCCCCCAAACAGGCAGACCAGCCTCCTGGGAAAGCCTCAGACCAAGTCCCGACAGAAGCACAGTGGACACATGGTTCTCTGCAGTCTGGGTTTACTGAACACCCACTGTGCGCTGAACTCTGCCTTAGGTATCAGGGTACAGTCAAAGCCCTGCCCCAAGGAGCTGATGCTCTAGAGAGAGAGAGAGACAGCACACAAGAAAACAAGTAATTACAGGGCACATCGGTGGGGAAGAATCTATGCAGCTGGAATTGGGACCGGAGAGAGGGACCAGGGCAAGATCTTCTTAGAAGTATATATTTGAGACCTAAGAACTAGAAAGACAGCATGCAGACAGGAAGAGGGAACGTGGCGGTGGGGGGAGAGGAGGTGAACCCTGGCTGAGCACTCACCACAGGCTAGGACGCCGGCATTCACTGCTTTCAGTGGTTACTGGAAGATGATACAGTTCCCACCGCACGGGGTGCTGTGATGGCTAAGTGCACTGACACAAGGGAATAGACTAGGATGTGCCTGGCGGAGGAAGGGTCAGCAAATTCTTGTCATCCCTCATTCTGCCAACAGCTCCGGTGGGGAGTGGGAGGAGTTATCATCATTTCCCTGGAAACAGGCGTTTTCCCGGCCTTCCTATTAAACCACGCACTCTGAAAAGGAGGTCACAGGGCGCAGAGTGGCATAACGCTGCCCTTGCCCAGTACCTGGCAGAGCCTCCTTCAACATGCCAGTGGGCCCAGCCTTCAGACCTGCCCTTGGCGCACGAGGTGACAAGGGCCAGCTCCAAGCGAGCCCAGAGTGGGCAACAGGGTTGGTGCCTGGAAGAGTCCTGCTGGCCACAGCTGCAGCTAGACATAGCCACGTGAGGCTGGCATGGGCCGAGGGAGTTACCAGCTGCCAGGGCATCTTCCATCCCACAGGCTCAGCCAGCCCACTCCCAGGCCCCATCAACACCCACCTGGCAATCATCTCATGGGCACATGAGACCACACAGGTACCCACATGCTCTCACCTCCAGGCCTCCAGCCCTCCAGCCCAACACTCAGGTCACAGTCAGACTTACAATATTGTTTCAGGAGTAGCGGGGTAGATTTTCCACCTTATTCTTCTTGTTCCGGGATGCCATGGCTGTTTTTAGGCCTTCATTATCTCAAAAATGTTATAATCAGCTTGCCAAACTCCTTGAAAAACACTAGGAGAATTTTGATTGGAATTGCGATGAACCTATGAACAGATTTGGGGGAACCGACAGCTTTACAGAACTGACTCGTCTTGTCCATGAACGTGTATTTGTGTGTGTGTGTGTGTCCAATCATTTAGGTTTTTTAAATGTCTTCTAATAAAGTTTTATAATTTTCCCCATAAACACTTTCCTCATATCTTATTATATTTATTATACATTATCTTTTTGTTGCTATTATAAATGGTATATTTTAAATACAGCTTACTTATTGACTAAGTACAGAAATGTGTTTGATTCTAACATTTTGATTTTAGACCAATCCACCTCAGCAAACTCGTATAAATTCTACTAATTTGTCCAGGAGCTTTTTGGGTTTTTTTTGTTTTTTTTTTTTTAAGAATCAAAAATCAGCCCGGCATGGTAGCGCGTGCCTGTAGTTCCTGCTACTTGGAAGGCTGAGATGGAAGAATCTCTGGAGCCCAGCAGGTCGTCGCTGGGGTGGCCGTGAGCGTGCCACTGCACTCCAGCCTGGGCGACAGAGTGAGATTCCAACTCAAAAAATAAATAAATAAAGCCAGTTATGCATCTTCCTTTCCAGTCTTTAGACATTATTTTATTTTATTTCTTACTGAGCCAGCTAGCACCCTCGACTTAAGCCTTTTTTCAAAGGGATGATCCTAATGTTTCACAATTAATATTTGCTGTTGGGGTTTTAACAGATGATTCTTATTAGTTAAGAAAATTCTTGTCTTTTTATTTTGCCAAGCTTAAAACTTGGCAAAAATTCAATTGTATCAAATATTTTCTCAGGACTTATTCAAATGATCATCACATACTTTTTCTTACTTATTCTGCTAATGGAGCGAGTTATAGGTTTTGTAATGATTAAATGAATAACTAACCAATGTCAAACCACCTTAGTGTAAATCTATGTCTAGTGCAAATCCAACCTGGTCAGGAGTCCATCTCTTTTTAAACAGTTTGTTAATGTCTTATTTAGGACCACCACATTTATGTCCATGAGGTAGACTGGCCTGTAATTTTCCCTTCTCACGTGGTTGTCTCTGATTTTGACGTCATACTGCATAGTTAGAAATTTCTTCTTTTTCTATTTCCTAGAAAATTTTGTATATGATTGGCTCTCTTCCTTGAAAGTTGGGTAGAACACGCTTTAAAAACCATCTGGGTTTAGTGTTTTCATTGTGGAAAGGATTTTTCCTACTGATTCAACTTCTTTAATGGTTATAGAACTATTGAGACTATTTAGTCTTGAGTCAATGTTGGCAAATTGGACTTTTCTAGGAATCTGTCCATTTTTTTTCTAAAGTTTCCAAATTTGTTGGCATGTGATTATTCATAGAATCGTCTTATTTTGGAATTTCTGCTCTTTTTCTTCTGGATCAATCTTTCTAGTTTGTCTATTTTAATGGTCTTTCCAAAAGAACTAGCTTTGGCTTTGTACAGCTACTCTACTGTAACTTTTAAAATTCTGCTTGTCTTGACAATCTTTTTCCTTCTATTTCTCTTAGTTTATTCTGTGGTTCTTTTACTTTTTAAAAAATATCTTTTTAGTGTCTTAAGATTATATTTTTACTTTTTTATTCTTTATTTTTGAGTTGGAGTGTCACTCCATCACCCAGGCTGGAGTGCAGTGGCACCCTCATGGCCACCTCTGCGTCAACCTGATGGGCTCTGGCGATCCTTCCATCTCAGCCTTCCAAGTAGCTGGAACTACAGACGCGCACTGTCACACCCGGCTAATTTTTTTATTTATAGTAGAGATGAGGTCTCACCAGGTTGCCCAGGCTGGAGTGTAGAGGTGCAATCATGGCTCATTGCAACCTTGAACTCCTGGGTCCAACCAACACTCCCACCTCAGCCTCTCTAATAGCTGGGACTACAGGCATGTGTCACCATGCTTGGCTCATTTTTTAAATTTTACTTTTTGTAGATATGAGGTCTTGTTATGTTACCAGGCTGGTTTCAAACTCCTGGGCTCAAGCAATCCTCCTGCCTCAGTCTCTCAAAGTGCCGGAATTACAGGTGTGAGCCCTGCGCCCAGTCTCAGCTTTCTTTTGTAGTATAAGCATTTAAGGCTATTAATTTCTTTTGAAGTATCTCACAAATTTTGATATACAGTATTTTCATTATTATCCAATTATTTCTTTGTACATAGTCATTAATTTACATAGCAGTTAATGATTTCTTCCTTGACCTCCAAGTTATTTAGAACTGTTTTTAAATTCCAAACATACAATGACATTTTTCTTTTTTGCTGCTTATGTCTAATGATTGCATTTTTCTAACTGCATTTTCTAATAACTGCAGTATTCTCTGCATTACCAGTCCTTAGAAAATTTTTGACATTTGCTCCATGGTCAAATGTTCCACATGTACTAAAAAAATGGGTATTCTCTATTTGTTCATTGCAGGGTTCTGTAGTATACATTCAGTTAAGTGTTGAAGTCTGCTGTATCTTTCCCAATTTCTTATCATGTTTTCTATCAATCACGGGAAAGGATGTGTTGAAATCTACTATCATGATGAGCTTATCAAGTTTCCACTGTAGTTCTATTTTTGCTTTATTTAAGTTACTTTATTAGGTATACTTAAGTTTAGAATTTTCCATCTTCCTGATGAGCTGAACCTCTCCTGGAGCGACTCTTTATCCTTAATACATTTTTTTGTCTTAAAGTTCATTTTGTCTAAAATTAGCACTGCTATCCAAGCTTTCTTTTGTATCGTTTTTGACTGGCATATCTTTCTTTATATCTTTACTTCAACTCTCCACATCCTTATGTTTTAGTGTGTCTCTTGTAAATAGCAAAGACGTTATCTTTTTCCTCCAATTCCTTAAATTTTAACAAGCTCTTTTAGTCTATCTGCTTTTACTTGGTTTACTGGGCTGTTCCAAAGCTTCCTATGTTTTCTATCTATCCTATATTTTTTCATCTATATTATTTGTTTCTTTTTTTTTTTTTTTTTTTTTGCCTTTTTTTCCCTTTTTTATTCAGCAAGAATTTTTGTTCAATCGTATTCTTATTCCATTTTTACTGGTTTGGATGTTATAAACTAATACTGTTCTTTCAAAGGTTACCTTTGCCTAAATTTTACTTTATTGTATATATTTTCTACTCTTTTGTGTGTACGGTTCTATGAAATGTTATCATGTATAGATTTGTGTAATCACCAACACAATCAAGATATAAAACTGTTCCATCCCATAAGGAACCCCTTGGGTGGCCCCTTTCCTGCCACGCCCCACCCACGGTGTTTCCCTAATCCCTGGTAACCAACCATTCATCTGCCCATCTCTATAATCTCATCCCTTTGAGAATGTTACATGAATGGAGTAACACAGGGTGACCTTTGTTTTTTTCACTCAGAATAATGCCTTTAAAAACCATCCAAGTAGCTGGAATTTTAAAACTGGTTCTTTCTTATTCCTGAGTAGTCTTCTATCGCATGGATGCACCGTGGTTTGTATAATAATTTACCCACTGAAGGACGTCTGGGTGGCTTCCACTTTGGGGCTGTTACAAATAAGGATACTATGAACATTGTGTGCAAGTGATTGTGTGAACATGAGTTTGTATTTCTCCAGGATCAATGCCCAAGTGTACATGCAACTGTTGGGTTGGATAGTGTTATGTTTAACTTTTTAAGAAACTATACACTGTTTTCCAGAGTGGCTGTAATTGTTTACATTTCCACCAGCAGTGTATGAGTGATCCATTTCTCATATCCTTGTATCTCTTATTTCAGTCATTTTAGCAGTCATTTAGTGGTATCCCATGATGGTTTTAATTTGCATTTCCCTAATGGCTACTGATGTTGAACATCTTTTCATGTGCTTATTTGCTACCAGTACATCTTCTTTGGTGAAGCATCTGATCAAATTGTTTTCCCAGTTTCTAAGTGAATTACTTTCTTGCTGTTAAATTTAGAGAGCTCTTTATATATTCTGGATGCAAGCCTTTCGTCGGATATGTGATTAGCAAATATTTCCCACTAGTCAGTGGCTTCTTTTTTCTTCCTCTTAACGAGGACTCTTGCAGAGCAGAAATTATCAATTTTGATAAAATAATTCTTGAGTTTTTAAAACCATGTACATTTATTAATAAAGGCTAAAGTTAATCAATATCTTACTTCCCTATAAAAAATACAGGGAACTCAGAATACTTAAGCAATTCTTCCCAATTAATATACTATCATTGGCCAGTTGTTGTTCCATCCTTTCTAAAAATTTAATCCCACAAATTAGACATTCTAGTCATTATAGACTCTTTCAGTCTTAATGGGTATTAGGTTTACTTACATACTTACAAATTTCTTGGGTCACTATTCTTCTTGCATTACAGATCTTCCTTCTGGGTCTGTGTTCCTCTATCAGAAGTCCATCTCTTAGAAATCCCTAGAGTGAGTCTATTGGTGGTAAACTCTCACAGTTTTTATTTGTATCGAATGTCTATATTTGGCCTTTGTTCTTGAAAGATAACCTTTTTGGTTGCAGAATTCTCAGTTGGCACAGACTTTCTCTCAATGCTTTGTAGGAATTACTGTTTTCTGACTTCCAGTATTGCTGATGTAAAGTGAGCTGTCAGCAGAATTGTCATTCTTGTCCCTTCTTTCTAGCCGCTTGTAAGGCCTTCCCTTGGTGGTGTTCTGCAGCTCCCATGATGTGTTTAGGCATGTATTTATCTTCATTTATGCCACTTGGCCTACTTATGCCTCCTGTGTCCATGAAGTTCCTGATTGCGCCAGACGTGAGGTCTTCACACACTGCCTTTCCTCCATTCAACTGATTTTCTTCTCTGGGACTCCAAGTAGACATATGTTGGATTTCTGGTTCTACTCACCACATCTTGTAGTCCCTGTCATAGCTCCTATTTTTTAATCTCTCTTTGCAATATTGTAATTTCTTTAGAAATCTTCCAATTTGCTATTTCTCACTTCATCTATGTCCAATATGTTGCTTACCCTATCCATCAAGTTCTTCATTTCTTTCTTTCTTTTTTGAATCGGGATCTCACTCTGCTGCCCAGGCTGGAGTGCAGTGGCGTGATCACAGCTTACCACAGCCTCAACCTCCTGGGCTCAGGTGATCCTCCACTTCAGCTTCCTGATTATCTGGGACTACAGGCACCTGCCACCATGCCCGGCTCATTTTTTTAATTATTATTTTGAGGTCTTGCTATTGTGCCTAGGCTGGTTTCGAATTCCTGTGCTCAAGCAATCCTTCCACCTCGGCCTCCCAAAGTGTTGGGATTACAGGCATGAGCCACCACATCTGGCCACATCTTCATTTTTAAAAGCCATATTTGATCTTTCTTATATCTGCCTGATCAAATTTTTTTTTCTCTTTTTTTTCTTGCAGAGATAGGGTCTTGCTATGTTGCCCAGGCTGGACTCAAACTCCTGCGTTCAAGTGATCCTCCTGTGTGAGACTTCCAAGTAGCTGGGACTACAGGTGCATACCATCACACCCAGATCACTCACTTCTGATAATCTCTTACACTCATTTTTGTGATTTCATGTTTATTTTAAAAATATTTCACAGAAATGATGTGTCTGATTGCTGGTTCCTTCTCCTGATTTTCAATCAACAAAGTGATTTCTGATGGCGGTGCTCACATTCTTTTTATGCTGTGGGTATCCCAAAGGCCTGACTAGATCTTTCCTCCAGAAAGACCATGTGCTAAGATCCAGGATCTCCTGGCAACCCTGATGCTACATGCAGTCTCAGGGTAATCCTGCCTTTTGCTGGCTTTCCTCTCTAGCATATTGGGCTGTGGGGGTGGGGGAGGGAGTGAGGAGGCAAGACCTTGACTACCTTACTAATGCCGAAAGCAAAACACTGAAACCTGTGTTTTTTTTCCATGTTAAATTGTTTTACAGCAGGAGACACCCTTTCTTTCAGGAGCAGATCTGCCCAATGTTCCTTGTTTCCAGAGATCCCTAAGAGTGGTGAACCTGGTCTTGCTCATTTGAGTCAGATAGATGAGGCACGTGAACAACATCCTCACTCAGCTAGCAAGGCATCAGACACAGAGGAAAGGCCAAGAACTTGGAATCTGGAAACCTGGCTCAAGGCCTGCCTCTGGCTCTCTCTGTGATGCCAGACGTGACCCTGCCACCTGAACACCGCCCCGGGCTCCCAGTTTTACCATCTGTAAAATGGCGGATTTGGTGAGATGACCTGAGGTCTCTAGCTCTGATGGAAATCACCCAGCCACTCCCCTAGCCTCTCTTCTGAAATGTGCCACAGAAGCCCCGCAGTTGAGCTCTGCCACAGAATACCACAGCTGCACCTCTGAGCATGGTCACTGACACCTAGGTGCCCAGGTCAGGGCCCTCTCTCGCCCTTGCCTGCTGGACCTTTCTGCAACGCACGGTGCTGCTGGCTCCCTTCCTCCCCAAAGCCCTCTCCCAGCTCCTGCCAGCACAGCTGCCCTTCAGCCTCTGCCCCTTCCCCACAGATGCTTCTTCCCTTTCCTTTGCTGATCTGCAGCTGTGCTCCCAGTTGGAGCTCCTCAGGGTCTTGCCCTGGCCCCTCTTCCCTCCTCAGGCCACATGGCCCCCAGAACGGTCCTGGCCCTGCCAGGGTGTCAATTTCCCCTGCCGGACTCACTTACTAGGAGGACAGAAGCTCATCTGAGCATCCCCAGCACCCAGGCCACGGGCCCCTCGCACCAGAAAAGTGACACTGATCTTGCCACCCTCTCAGTGAATTCCCTTTCACCCCATTCCTTGCCACAGACCCGCCACCCCCTGGCTTCTCATGGTCAGGGTTTGGACTGCTTAGAGGCCAGAATGCAAGAAGCACAGACTCCAGGGTAAGCAGTGTTGTAAGTAATCCCACCGGGGACAGTTAAACAACATCAAGGTCTTCCCAGCAGCCTCTATCTCATGTGGTCACTAGGAACTTTCTGTCCTCAAGAGCTCTGATCCTAATTGGCTCTCGCTTAAGCCAAGACTACAGTCTCCTTCCTAAAGGGTCTCGGGCCTCCCCCTCCACCACACCCAGGACAGTGCTCCTGGACCCACCTGGTTCTCCCATCCATGAGTGGCCTTGCTGTGGAGGCCAGGTGGGGCCTTGCCCCCTACCCCCACGTGCTGCCTAGCACTCTGTGCACCTCCTGGACTGTTGGAGCCCCACTGACCACCACCTGCCCTCCTGGTTATGCTCCTGCCAAGCCTCTCAGCATCTGACCAGCATGGGCACTGGCCTAGAGGGCAGAGGGCATGTGCGGGCTGTGGAGGCAGCAGACTAGGACCCTCCCATTCTACCCCTGAACACTCAGCATCCCTGGTCCTCAGCCACAAGGCAGAGGTGGAGTCTGTTCCCCAACTTGGCCCGGATAGCCTCTGCCCGGAATACTTCTGGCTCCCCTCCCCGACCCGGCTACCCTGCTGGTTGCACTGATTACTGTCAAACCACCTTTGAGGGCTTTGCTGAAATCCCTTCTTTAGGGAGACCTCCTCAACAGATCACGATGGCCCCAGCTCAGTCAACCCCAGCACCGGTCCCCTTCCCTTTCAGGAACAAAATCTCCACTTGCGGCTAAAGCTATAAAGATATTTCCCAGATTCCATTGCAACTGAATGCAAGCCTCTAATTCACAGCCAACTGGATGAGGTACAAGCAAAGAGGCCCTTCAAGGGAGTGGGGTCTGCCTTTCCTTATTCCTTCCCTACATTCTGCCACCCAGAATATGAGTGTGATGGTGGGAGTCCTGCAGCTGTCTTGCACCATGAGAACCATGATGGAGAAGGGAACTGAAAGGCCCCTGGAACTTGCAGGATGCAGAGTCACCTTGCCCACCCTGGATTATCAAGCTACAGACTGCCACTGTGTAAGTGCTATAGTGTGTATTTTCCCTAAGACACACTAGTCTTGGTTTTCTAGTAACTGCAGTTAACCCTAGTTGTAACTGATACAGAGTAACTTTCATCAAATATGTATTCACTTGCTTAATATAGATTTCTGATGTACACTGTACCTCTGGGAGGAAAGGCCTCTTATCTCCCTTGGTCACTTCTGTATGCTAGCACTTAGCAAGGGCTCAGCCCAGCAGACACTCCCGATAGGTATCAGGAACCGAGCAGGGTCAGGGCATGGGGCCAGGGCTCAGTGTGTAACTAGGATCAAGCTTGGTGTGCGATCAGGATCAGTGTGTGACCAGGCCAAGGCTCAATGTGTAACTGTGGTCAGGACACAGTACAGGATGAGACTCAGGTCCCAGTACATGACCAGGATTAAGGTTCAGGCTGGGACCAGAGTAGGGGCTGTGTCCAGGGTAACAAGGACTATAACACAAGAAAGACAACGTCCGCTGCCATAAGAAGGCAAACGTCAACCCTGGTGGGCACTTGTAGAGGACAAGAGCCCGGCATGAAGATTCGCAAAGGCTTCTCAGAGGTGGTGGCACTGAGATGAGTGCCTGTGTAGGACGGAAGAACGGAAAGGGAACCGTGTGAGGAGAAGCCACTGATGCAGAACCAATAGCACCATTTGCACCTGCAGTGGGAGATGGGCCTGGAGGGAGGCCTGGCATGTGCAGAAGGCAGCTGAATGTGTGCCTACAGTTTGTGTTCACAGACAAAAAAATCACTGACACACTGCTGGCCCCATGGGGAGATGCAAAACGTGGAAAAAGCCCCCTTGCTTCTCTCAGGGATGCTGTGGTCTTGGCTCTCGGCTGTGTCAGGACTTCTCAGATGCTGCTGGGACAGGCATGACTCTGCCCAGGCCAGTCCTTCGGCACCCTGCTCCTGGGACAGGCTGTGGTCCAGAGAGGTCAGGCAGAGGCAGGCAGGGGGGAGAGGGGAAGGCTGGAGGCTCAGGAATAGCCAAGACCTTGGGAGGCCAAATGGGCTCCAGCCTCCCTCTGCTGCTGACTCCCAATGGCCACCCAGCCTGTGAGACTACGGACTGTGCCCTGCCAAGTGGGGACAGGAGATAGTGCAGGCCCTGCCAAGGGATCTTGCATGAGTCGAAGGAGGTAATGGATGAGGAAGGATGCAAAACACAGGGAAGGGTTTAGGAGTCCCTGCTGGGAGGCTGAAACTGAAAGCAGAGAGGCAGCCCACCAGAGAGAAGGAGCAGGTTCCAGCTCATTTACTTATCATCATCGTCAGCAGCTGCGTTACTGCCTTTTTTGTTATTTTATGTTTATGTATAAAAAGTACTTTTTGCAAGAAAAATCTACAGGTACAAAATGGCATCCCACCCCCATACAGTACCAGTAATATATATGCATATATATTTAGATATTTATAACAATATAGATATAAGTTTTGAGAGAAACGATTCCAGGCTCACGGGACATGGCTCCCTTGGGCCAGAAGCACGCAGGACCACAGGAGCCCAGCCCCTCCAAGTCTGTATGCCCACGAAGGGGAGAGAGGCTTCAGGAGTGACTCCAAGTCACACTCTGGGACTTTCTCAGTGCCTGGCCAAGCCACCATCTCCAGGGCTCCAAAGCCCAAGGGAGCCTAAGCGCATCTTCTCCACTGCCACTCCACCAGCCTGCAGGGGGCGCTGTGCTGCAACTTCAAGGCTGCTCACCCTGCAGGTGAGAGCCTGGGGAAGGGCGGTGCCAGGCTCTCTGCATCTGTCCCTTTGCCTTCTCCAACGGTGTCATCCCTGAGTAGACCTTCTCCTGCTTGGGCCCTGGCTGGGCAGGCAGGCCTTCTGAAGCCCTTCCCTGCAGGTCACCACACCCCACAAAGCCAGGAACGGAAGGGGCACCACCAGTAGGTACCAGAGTCCTCTCAATCATTTGGCTTCCTGGACCTGAGCTGTGTTGGCTCCCTGGAGACCAAGTCACTGTCAAATGTCCCCTGGTCCGGGCTCAGCAGGGGAAGAACAAGGCCCTGTCCTGGCCCTCCGGCTGCACCAACATCCTGGGACCAGCTCTATATTTCCTCCTCCACTTTCAGGATCATCCCTGAGAAGACTTCCAGCCCTGGGTGGGCACCCTGGGGGCTGCCCTGAGAGCCTCTGGAGTGCCCTTGGGTCACCCCGCCAGCAGGGCCGCAGTCCCGGGCCCAGGGTGAGGGTTCCTGGGTGGGGTGCACTTCCACCAGCCTCTCAAGGGTCCGGTTGAGGGCCTCAACACCATCAGCTAGCCGCTGGCTCTGCTCGGCCAACTGCTGCAGCAGCAGGTTCTGCTGGGCCATCAGTGCACTCTGCTGCTGGGCCCAGGAAGACAGCAGGGCACCCTGCCGCCGGTGGGAGTCCAGCAGCCGCTGCTCAAATGTGGACGCTTCAGAGGCAGCTGACGGGGTTCTCCCTGGGGGAGGTGCGGATGCTGGCATAGAGGAGGGTGGGGAAGGCCGGAAGGCCCCCACAAATGCTGTTGCAGGTGGGGCTGAGGCTGGGGAAGCAGGTGGGGAGGGTGAGGAGGTGGGTGCATGGAAGACTCCTCGGAACTCCAGGGGGTCTGGTTCAGGTGGGCTGGGCCCATCCAGGGTCCGCAGGGGCAGCCACATGCCGCTGGGGGCCTCGTCCTCCTCGTCGGCTAGCAGAGGGAAACAGGGAAATGTCAGCCTTTGCAGACCAGGATTCAGCAAGCCTGGGAGGGAGCAGGGAGGAGTGGGGAGTGTGGCCTACAGAGGCCTCTGCACTAGGAGCCGCTGTGGTTTCACAACAGCCTCTCTGCCGTGGAAGCAGCCCCCAGGAGAGAAATGAGGAAACCAAGACTCAGGGAGGTGAGTGCATGTGCTCTAGTAGTGCTAGGGCTGAAACCACTACCCATCCAAGTGCAAGCCTGTGTGCCAAGCCAGCAGGGCACCATCTTCTATCCATCTATCCAACGACTCACCTGTGCCTCCATCTACCCTCTCAGCTGCCCATGATCTGCCATCCTGCCTGTCCATCTGTCTATTCCTCCATATATACATCCACCCGTTTGTCCACTCATCTTTCTGTCTGTTCATCTGTTCACCAACCATCCAGCCATCCCCTTCCTTCCAGCCTCCTTCCTTCGTTCTATTCATCTATCCCTCTGCCCACCCACCCGCTATTCACTCAGCCATCTATTTATCCATGCCTGTCTATCCTTCCACCCACCCACCAGCCTGTGCACCTTTGCCCTTCCTTCCATCCATTCATGCATGCATCCATCCTTCCAAGCTTCCATCTGTTCATTCAGGCACTCATCTGTCCACCTGTACATCCATCCACACACCCAGGTGGATGTCCCCAGGAAGACAAGGGATCGAGCTTCCCTAAGCCAACAGGAAATGCTCTGGACCTGAAATTCTGCAGCCTCCAAAACCAGCTGCCTGATCTTGACAGCTATGTGACGCTGGAAAAATCCTTGTCTTCCATGGGCCTCAAATTCTTGGTCTGTCAGTGAAAAGCCCGGCTTTAGGATCCCTAAGCTTGGGATCGCTGACTCTTCCAGTTCTCTGAGTGTAGAGGACAGATCAACAAGCATCCCTTCCTGACATGCTGTGTGGAAGATCTATTGTGGGAGGGAGCAGGAGTACATTTTACACGAAAGGGACTTCAGATGGGCCACCTCCCATGTCTGGGTCATCTACAGCACGGGGCAGTTCCTGCTTTGCAACAGAAATGGAGTGATGACAATGTCACCCCAGAGAGCCAGGCCCACACGCTCACTGGGAGCATCCACGGCACAGGTGGCTGGCCCAGTTGCCACCGCCTTCATTTCCTCCTTCTTTCCCTCCTCCTCACCGGCCCATCTTCCTCCTGCTGTCCTGGGCATCTGTGGTTCCTTCTGACCTGGTAGTCCTGGGTGCTCAGGGGAGGGTCATATTGCCAGCTTGCTGCTTTCCTCTCAGGGTAAGGCACTCTGTGTGGCATGGCCCTGGACTTCCAATGAGTTGGCTTCTCTTGTCAGCTGCAGCCTCCACCTTCTGCTCCTGGGAGGCCCCTACGAGGTGGCAGGCTGTGGGCTGGAGAAGACGGGTCCTGAGCTGGTGTCAGGAGACCCAGTTCCAGTCCTGCCTCTGTCCCATCCTGCAGGCGACCTTAGCACAGTCTGTCCTGGGCTGGCCTTCACCAGCTGGCAAAAGGGTCAATCCTTGGTCATGCTGACCTTGTGAGTCTGATGGTCACTGACAGAGAAAAAGAGGCCAGAGCAGTGGCCCAGCCCCTATTTTCATGCCCCATCCCCTTTACCACGCAAGCTCGCTGAGCGTGAGACTGGCCTGCAGCTGCCCACCCCAGCATGGGGGCTGCCCTGGCCTGTGCCCCATGGGAAGGAAGCATGAAGCAGCCCTGGCAGGCGCTGTTCTTCTCCACTTCATGTCCACCTTCCCAGGACCCTGTGAGGTTCAGACCGCAGCCCCCTTCTCTCTCACTCCTCTGAAGCAACCGAGAACCCTCTCTAAGCATATCTTAGATCCCCAAGGCTCCCAGGGTGAGGGTACTCTGGTTGCCCTCTCCCTCATCACAGTCCACCTGCAGTGCTCCAAGTGCACCTGGTTTGCCCCTCCTCCGGCCCCGGCACACACTGCACTGTTCCCTGCCAGGACAGCTTCTGCTTGGCCCCTGAGAGTATGTGCTTTCCCAGAAAGCCCTCCTGGTCCCAGTCCCAGGGCTCCTTCTGAGCTCCCACAGTGGCCACCATCACCTTCCCCTTGTTAGACCAGAGTCTACCCTGTTTGGCCCCCAGGTTACAGGCTCCACAAAGGATAGGTTCTGCTTGGTCATCTCTGCACAGTAGGGCTGGGGCAGAGCACAGGGCCGCAATGAGGAATTGTGATGGTGACGGCAGGGGAAGGTGGCAGCCAGACCCTTACCCCAAGCTGGACTATGTTCCCCAGCCAGCCTGGGCCCCATCAGGTTGTCTCATGATGGCCACGGGTCAGCAAGAAGGCCTAACGGTTGGTCCTCAAGGTAGCTCTAAGTCCCATTTCAAGTAAATGAAGTCCTGATGATGTTTGTTCTCACTCCCTCTTTGCCATCAACTTGTCCCGAGCACAGAGTCCCCTATGCAGCCCCCAGCCCAGGGATGGATGCCGATCTGCACACCTGCACCCAGGCATGGCAGGTAGAGCAGGAGAGCCTCATGAGCCCTCTCCACGACTGTGCCCTCGACGCAGGTGGCAGAGACTGGCAGACCCAGCTGGCCCTCCTGAGGAAGAGGGGGAGCCAGAGCTTCCCTCAGGGGCTCCTTGGCCAGCGTGGCCACAGTGTGCTGCAACCTCCTGGGGCCCCACCCGCAGTGAGACCACCAAGGCCAAGGCTGAGCCTGCTCATGCTCCACACCCACTCCCAGCCCTCTAGCCTCCACTGGGCCAGTTGGGGAGAGGCCCTGGCCACTGTTCTTGCAGGCGTGGTGGCTGAGGAA